>JASCZW010020194.1:0-12632 GCA_034211315.2 Aedes japonicus | reverse complement strand
TTATTCTCTGGCGATCAGAAAATCCTATTACCAGATTCAAATCACATAATTCCGTATAAGGACATTATTAAAGGGCAAGCCAATATCCGGTCCTACCCGCTACAGAGCCAATGCAGTTCCAACACTTATGCACAGTGGTCGGAGATAGTCAAATCACGAACTTAATTGTATAGCGCCTTTAATATTAACTTTATCCAAAAAGTGTCTGTAGACGAATTGTTCACATATGTGTTGCGCATAGCTTGGTATCTTTAAAAAAAATTCATCGCCTACTATGAAAAAAATAAAAAAACTAACTTATTTTCCTTTATAGATAGAACGATATTATCTTGGGTTAAGTTGTAGATCTACTCAAAATATGAAACTTTGTTCAAAACAAAAAAAATCTACATCAAGTAGTTTTGGAGATATAAGTCATTTTTGGTGACAACCCCTTTAAAATTAGTTTTTCTTCCCTAACTTATCATATATACATTTTTTATGCAAACTATGATTTGAACTAATGTGCACAACGTAAAATCACATGTTCTGGTGAAGGAAACATGTACATCAATGCATTTGTTGAAAAGTTAGAGCACTTTTTAACTTCATTTTACCGCAATTTTGACTGTATATAAGGAAGAAGGTGGCAAACCGGGAACCAAGAAAAGTTATTTTTATTAAAGTTTAGACTTGGTTCTACAAACTATTGAAGGTTTGATTAGCGCCAATTCATAAATGGCTAAGTACGATCACGTTGAATGATTGCATGTTTTTGACTTTTTCTATACAAGAACGAGCATGTCACCTTAATTTTGCAAAGCAGCTTCAGAGGTTTGTAGGGAGAAATATGAAAGGGGCTATTCATAGACCACGTTGACTTTTTTGGTGGGAGGGGGTGTTGGTCAAAGTCTACACTCCATACAAAATTTCAATAAATTGTATGGAGTAAAGTCTACGAGGGGGCGGTGGTTGTCTCAAAAATGAGTACACGTGGTTTATGAACAGGCCCAAACATGTCGATCAAGTAGTCCTGCTCCTATGTTTACATTTTTACAATGAAACTAGTAGTTACAATAAGTAGGCAGCCTTTTGTTATAGTTATTTCAGAATATATTCAGTTCGTGCGCGATTAATACGTAGTGTGTTTGTCAAATCATACGAAAACAGCTGAGCTTTCAATCAAAATGGCTTCAGCTAACGCAGGTAGGCTTGTATTAGAAAATAACATTCTTAATACAGGTCCATTTTTATATTTTTTAAACCTCTGATGAAAAATTTTGGAGTTTTTCTAGTTCCAGTTGTAAAACGGGATATATTCTCGATTTGGCGGAAAGTCAAGGGAGATTTATCGATCAAAAGTCTTGAAATATACAACTTTATTATTCGTTCGCATAAAACACTATGCCCGAAGTTGCAAAGGAAGTTGAAGAATACTCGAGCAAACGGTTCGATGAAATGTGGTTAAATCATAATAGGACGCCGAGCAAAGGGTTGGCGGCATATGTACGTTTTATGGATGAATCGTTTGAATTGCCACTCCATATGTTGGAGCAGTTGCCATCCAGCTCAGGTTCAAGCACGGAGCGTGACATAAACCACTTTCTTTTAAGAATAGTTCTTAAATCGTTAAGCGAAGGAAAACGATGGACCTTTGTACAAATTACGACACAGAAGAATTGCTATATGCTGCTCAAATTAAATTCAACAATGCTGGGCGAAAAAGTGTTACACAATCATTGTTACAGGAAGCGGAATTCAGTCCTTATGATGTGCCTCATCATATTAACAAGATAAAACCCAAAGCTATTGTTCTATACAGTGCGCTTGATGCAGTTGCTGTGTGTGTGTGTGTTAACTGTGAGCCTGAGTAAATATGATTATAATCAATTGTGAACACAAGCCAGGACCCGAAACTGTGACCCTTACCCCAGCTATGACAGAGTTCTAACTGCTAAGAAAACCTGCTTTTTCTAGATCGAGGAAACTGTAGCTGAAATTCAGCTACAAGCGCTTCTAGATCACACTGCCCAGCGGATTTTGGAAGCAACTCCATTAGACGATTATTCGGACTCAGACCTAATGAACGCTATCCTCACAATGAAATGGAAGTACCGGCCACAGTCAATATAAACAAAAGTTTGCTGATGATGAAGATAGTACCAAAACGGACGCAAACATCTGCTTCATCGCTCCAGTCAGGGCTGAAACTGGGTCCAACATTTTATTTCAAAACTCTACAATCAATCCTATATCTAATAACTTTTACCGATCTTTTGAATATTTTCTTCGCGTGGGCTGTAAGTTGGAAGTGAAAAAATGGCGTTGCAGGGGACCTGACTTAGAAAAAGTTAAGGACCGCAAGCAAATTATCCAGCAGCAATTCAAACAAAAATGACGGGAACATAGCGTGACGGTTTTTTGAGAATAATGAAGTTTCTGCAGAGATTTTGGGTATGGACGAGGAGGCAATCAAACGGTGCTCATCAATATTACAGGTTATTTCTTCTGCAAGGGAAATTAATTCGTTCAAGTTCAAAAACTATTGTCTAGAAACTGCTCGGTTGTTGGTATCCGCATATCCATTGGTTTTATTTGCCCGCTACTGTCCATAAAATATTGATGCACGGTGCCGATGTAATTCTTCATTTTAGTGTTCCTATCGGACAATTATCTGAAGAAGCGCAAAAGTCGCTTAATAAAGTAACAAAAAGGTTCAGGCTAGAACACACCCGGAAAACATCACGAACTATTACAAACGGTGATCTCATTCTTGGAGTATTGGTTTCTTCAGACCCACTTATTGCCAGTTTGAGGGCAAAGTCCCCAAAAAAGGACAAAGAGTTTTCCGAAAATGTAAAGTATAAGCTAGATTTTTTGTACAGTGAAAACGATACAGATGATAAATAAAAATTATTGATATGTTGACGTTATGATTCAATTAATGTACAATATACAGCAACAGTTCGCTAACTGGGCCAACTGAATAGCCCAGTTAGCGGATGCTTACTCGTTATCTGGGTTGTCATTTCAGATGTAAATAAATTTCGAGGGGCGTTCGATCAGAATTCGGTTTAGATACAGCATTGCACAATACATACATTAAATAATGTTTTTATGTCTTATGCGTTATAGCGATGTAGCTTATTCTGCACCCCATTGTGCAGAATGTTTGACTTTGTTTTTATGGAATTGCGACTCAATTTCGTACATTTTAGCAATTTTTTAATCCTCTACGAAACTTATTTACTTGTTTTTTAGCGAACGCCCAGTTAAATAGCACCCAGTTAACGAACAGTTACTGTATTGTATTGTTTTGAAATACGCAGTAGCAAAACAATTGTGTTATTTGTCGAATAAAAGAAAAAGACTCCAAACGAAATGAAATACACTTCCACACAATTTCCCATACAAACACCTTTGAATACCCCAAAAACATTTTTTCACTGATTATGACTATATTTGATCATAATTCAAATGTGCAAGCAGCATTGCAAAATTTAGGTAACTTGCTCATTCCTGTATAGAAAAAAGTCAAAAACGTGCAATCATTCAACGTGATCGTACTTAGCCATTTATGAATTGGCGCTAATCAAACCTTCAATAGTTTGAAGAACCAAGTCTAAACTTTAGTAAAAATAACTTTTCTTGGTTCCCGGTTTGCCACCTTCTTCCTTATATACAGTCAAAATTGCGGTAAAATGAAGTTAAAAAGTGCTCTAACTTTTCAACAAATGCATTGATGTACATGTTTCATTCACCAAAACATGTGATTTTACGTTGTGCACATTAGTTCAAATCATAGTTTGCATAAAAAATGTATATATGATAAGTTAGGGAAGAAAAACTAATTTTAAAGGGGTTGTCACCAAAAATGACTTATATCTCCAAAACTACTTGATATAGATTTTTTTTGTTTTGAACAAAGTTTCATATTTTGAGTAGATCTACAACTTAGCCCAAGATAATATCGTTCTATCTATAAAGGAAAATAAGTTAGTTTTTTTATTTTTTTCATAGTAGGCGATGAATTTTTTTTAAAGATACCAAGCTATGCGCAACACATATGTGAACAATTCGTCTACAGACACTTTTTGGATAAAGTTAATATTAAAGGCGCTATACAATTAAGTTCGTGATTTGACCATCTCCGACCACTGTGTTATGGTGCCAGCAGCTTAGTTTTGGGCTGACCAAGCATATCCACAACCAGGAAATCAAGAAAATTTCCAAACCGAAAAAATCTGGACCGGTCCTAGTCAAACTTTTACGTTCAACTACAACAGAATTGTAGGAATTCCCCAGACAATCAGCCAGACAACCCGTTATTATTTCATGGCATATTCTGAACTGCAAAGGCCAATATTTATTTTAATAAATTCATAAAAAGTCCTTTATACCTGTATACACGCGTATACCGCGCAAACTGAAACGACCTGAAACGACCCCCACACGGCTTCTAGCTGTGATGAACAACACGGTATCAGCAGCAAAAAAAATAATATCACAAAACCACAAGACTCGTCGCAAGTAATTCATGTATAGAATATATAAAACGGCCCCTAATACACTCCCTTGTGGTACGCCAAGGCTGTACTCCACAGGGCTAGACCTGTGCGCCGATCTATATTGAAACGGTGGCGACGGCGGCGTAGATCGGCGCGGGCATAAATTATCCCCTCGACATTTCCTTGTGCTTATTCCTTTTAATTGTTTGGCTTTCTCGTACACTGTATAGACTTATGGATCACCCCAAGTCGTATATTTTTATGGAAGGATATCCAAAGTTTTATATGACTCAGGTCGATATCTGTATATCTGTATGTGTATGTTTGTGGACAGATATAAGAGACTTCACATTATAGAATTTGTTTCATTACAAGTCGACCGGGAATTCGACTCATGTCTCTATTATTAAACTTAAGTTTCGTAGCTTTTTGTGTAAATAATAAACATGACATTAATGCAAA
The DNA here is from genome assembly GCA_034211315.2 of Aedes japonicus. NCBI lineage: Eukaryota > Metazoa > Arthropoda > Insecta > Diptera > Culicidae > Aedes > Aedes japonicus. The sequence continues at coordinate 7,683 of JASCZW010020194.1, read as the reverse complement.
CACCTAAGTGGTTTTTAATTAAAATCTAAAAATCTAAAAAAATCTAAAAAATCTAAAAATCTAAAAATCTAAAAATCTAAAAATCTAAAAAATCTAAAAATCTAAAAATCTAAAAATCTAAAAAATCTAAAAATCTAAAAAATCTAAAATCAAATCTAAAAATCTAAAAATCTAAAAATCTAAAAATCTAAAAATCTAAAAATCTAAAAAAATCTAAAAATCTAAAATCTAAAAAATCTAAAAATCTAAAAATCTAAAAATCTAAAAAATCTAAAAATCTAAAAATCTAAAAATCTTAAAATCTAAAAATCTAAAAATCTAAAAATCTAAAAATCTAAAAATTTCAAAATCTAAAAATCTAGAAATCTAAAAATCTAAAAATTTATAAAAACCTTAAAATCTAAAAATATAAAAACCTAGAAATCTAAAAATCTAAAAATCTAACAATATAAAAATCTAAAAAGCTAAAAATCTAAAAATCTAAAAATCTAAAAATCTAAAAATCTAAAAATCTAAAAATCTAAAAATCTAAAAATCTAAAAATCTAAAAACTTAAAAATATGAAAATCTAAAAATCTAAAATCCAAAAAAATCTAAATACTCTAAAAATCTAAAAATCTAAAAATCTAAAAATCTAAAAATCTAAAAATCTAAAAATCTAAAAATCTAAAAATCTAAAAATCTAAAAAATCTAAAAATCTAAAAATCTAAAAATCTAAAAATCTAAAAATCTAAAAATCTAAAAATCTAAAAAATCTAAAAATCTAAAAATCTAGAAATCCAAAATTCAGAAAAATCTAAAAAATTTAACAATCTAAAAATCTAAAAATCTAAAAATCTAAAAATCTAAAAATCTAAAAAATCTAAAAATCTAAAAATCTAAAAATCTAAACATCTAAAAATCTAAAATCTTAAAATCTACAAAATCTAAGAATCTAAAAAACTAAAAATCTAAAAATCTAAAAAATCTAAAATTTTAAAACCTGAAAACCTGAAAACCTAAAAATCTAAAAATCTAAGAATCTAAAAATCTTAGATTTTTAAAATCTAAATATAATAATATCTAAAAGTGATGGTTTGGGGAGGAATTTGCAAGCGGACCGAAAATTAAAAGGTGTCCACGATGAAATTGCCACACACAAAATTGATTCGCAAAATTCGAGTTTTCATCCGATTGCCATCAAATTTTCAGGGATTGAGAAATAACTATTAAATTTTATTTTACCATTTTATTCGTATTTTATTTACAGTCCATACGCAAATGCCCGCACCTTGGCCTTAACCCCGGCCATAAGATTCTGCACAACCTGTGAATCAACCGTTTTTGCATGTGAACCAATAATTTCTTCAGTTCCTCGACTGTCTTCACTACCTTAGGTCGTTTAAGAAGGTGCTGCTTCATAATCGCCCAGTACTTCTCGATGGGGCGGAGCTCCAGGTGTTGGGAGGGTTGAACATTTTCGGCACGAAATTGACCTTATTGTCCGCATACCACTTCAGCTCGTCCTTGGAGTAGTGGCATGAGGCCAAATCCGGCCAGAATATTGTTGGGACGTTGTGGGCCTTCAGAAGAGGGAGCATCCGCTTCTGGAGGCACTCTTTTATGTACACCTGTCCGTTCATCGTGTCCTGGGTCACGAAAGGTGCACTCCGCTTCCCGCACGTGCAGATGGCTTGCCAAACCAGGAATTTCTTCGCAAATTTGGACATCTTCTGAGTGCGGACATGCTCCGGAACGCTGAACTTATCCTTGGCCGTGAAAAACAGGTTGCCGGGGATCTGTTTGAAGTCGGCCATTCACATCTGTTTCGTCGTCCATGATGCAGCATTCAACTTTCGTCAGCATGTTGAGGTACAACTTCCTGGCCCGGGTTTTGGCGGACTTGTTCTGCTTCTCGTCGCGATTAGGGGCCTTTTGTACCTTGAACGTTCGAAGCCCAGCCTTAGTTTTGGCCTTCTGGACAAAACTTCCGCTTAGGTGCAGCTTCTTAGCCACATCCCGAACGGAGGCGTTCGGATTTCGGTTGAAGGCCCCAACTACGCGGTTGTGATTTTTGGTGTTGTACGGAATACTTTTCCTTCACTTCTGGGCTTCCGATCGGTGGTCAACCGTTCCTCGAACCGCTTAATCACTCGCGACACCGTGGAATTCGTGATTCCAACGTTTTAGCGATGGAACGATGCGAGAGATCCTTGTTCTCGTGATGAATGCGCAAGATTTTATCACGCACGAGCTGTTCTTTCGACTCCATTTCCGCGAGTTTTGATCACAGGACTTTAAAACTTGCAGGATGTAAATAATGCACTATGAACTCATTCCACCCAAATTTTCATTAAATTCTACCTAAATGTTAAAAAGTTAGAGCAATTTCATAGTGTGGCAATTTCATCGTGGACACCCTTTACCACTGGTTTTCATCGAAAAAGGCGTAAAGGTGAATGCCGTATATTATAAACGGATATTACAAGAGGTGTTTGGAGATGACCACTTTGTGTTTCAGACAGGACGAAGCGCCATCGCATACTGCAAATCTCGTTCAGGGCTGGTGCTGAATTTTACCGACTTTTTGGACAAGAATAAATGGCCTCCCAGTTCACCAGATCTGAATCCCTTGGATTATTTCGTATGGTTATACATGCTGGCGAAGATAAATGACCACAAGGCGTCTAATATCAACCAATTCAAAAGTGTAAACAAAAGAATTGGGGACGAAATGCCGATGGAATTCGTGAGTGCCGCCTGTGACGGTTTCGAAAAACGTCTGGAGCTGGTCAAGAAGGTCAAAGGCGGTGTTATTCCAAAACATATGCTTTAGTTGATCAGTATTATAAATGAATATAATGGGTAAAGTTATCAATAAATTCTGGATTATCAATTTGAAATAAATAGAGTTTTTTTGTATGAGAATATATTGGACAAGGTGTTTATATATATTCGCTCTATACATGCCAACGGTACCGCTACTATGAATTTAATTACCACCCTGTCCAAGGTAGCTCCCATTTCACCCGTGACTATTTCCAGAATAGAATTCTTAGCCGCAACCCTCCTTTTCTGTTTGATCAATAAAATCCAGAACACGATGGAGATCGAGTATAGATTGATCAACTTAGGGACCGACAGCCCAGTAGTTGCGTGGCTGCGAAAACCACTGAACATTCTTAATGAGTTTGTCCGCAATCAAGTCTCAGAGATTATTTCCGGTGATCAATTTGTATGGAGATATGTTTGCACGTCAGATAACCTCGCAGTTACAGTTTCTCGATGTCAGACTGCCATTGAATTTGAAACGGCATGTTGTGGAATGAACCGGGATTCTTGCACTCCGTGATGTATGAACCAGACCGGACCAGGTACCAGACCTTTCGAGATTCCAGAGATGAAGCCAACTGTATCAGTCCACACAGTAATAAAATAAGACGAGTTTCCGGTCCTAACCAAGTTCGGTTGCTTGCGGTAAACACAGCGAATTTTGAGGATGTCCTGAGGCTTCTTCAAATTCTTACTCCTTATCCTACCATTCCTGAACTCCTGACATGCTATGAAGAAGATTGTAAGCACCATTCAGCAACAGGAGATTTCCTGTGAAATGGAAAAGACTAGAGCAGGTGAAAGCAATCACCGACTCATCAGCTTGAATCCCTTTGGCGATAAAGACTTACTACGAGTGGAAGGGAGAATTTGTCACGCTCAGTTGCCCTATAAAACCAAACACCAACTTATTTTACCTGACAGAAGTCCAGTAACGTGGGTCTCTCTGGTGTGATTACCATCCAGGCAACAATTTTGCTTGTTGAATGCATTAGCGACCGTTCGTTAGGTCATTAAGAATTGTGCCCTTTGCTTCCGAGTTAATTCAACTACTATAGATCAGCAGACAGGAGATCTTCCTTCCTACAGAGTTAACGGGGCACCAGTTTTTGCAGAAGTAGGACTCGACTATGCAGAACCCTCCTGGCTCTCCGCATTTTGGTGGGCTTTGGCAGGCAGCAGTGAAGAGCGTGACATCTGTCCTTAAAAGGTTTACCAATCTGCGTCCCTCACTATTTTTGAGCTCTACACTCTCTTATGTCAAACAGAGGCAGTACGTCCAATAACTGCGTGAACATTTTGGATCAGGTGTTCTATAGAGTATTTGACACAGTTTACACAAGTTTAGTTGTCTTGTTGAAAGAAGAAAATATCCCTCTCCAAAACTGGAAATTTGGCCGTGTTGTTTCAGTGTACCGGGGCAAACCGGGGCAAACCGGGGCTGTGGGGCGGACGGTTTAGTTAGAATTTTGGACGTTAAAAAGAAGTCCAAATTAGCACCATTACCAATACGAGGTACCTATATCTGGTTCACCTTGAGAAGGGTTCCATCACGATGGCGGGCGCTATTCAACATCATCATCGAGTGGGACCGGTATCGCTCGAAGCAGCACGACGTGGCGCAGTATGGCAACTACCTTGCGTTCGGTCACGGAACTCGAAACTGCCACATGAAACCGCGGTGTGGCAAGTGTGCCGGAGCATACCCCACCAAGGATTGTGCCCCGACGGATGAAGGTGCCCCGATGGATGAAGGTGCCCCGCTTAAGTACGCCAAATCGTGACGCAAATCGCGAGAGCAGTAATCGAGCCTGCCTCAAACGATGCGGAGTTTTGGCGCTCCGGCAGGCATGAGCCATCCAGCAAATCCCGATCAGCTGGATCGAACCGGGCGTCCCCAGCTCGGCGGCGAACGAGGAGAATCTTCCCGTCGCCAAACCTACCGCCGATCCCATTAGATCACCTCCATGCAAACCGCCCAACAGCTTCCGTTCGTCATCGATTCGCGGCAGCCGCCACGCCCCCAGCCCGGCTGCTCCTCCAGGCTGTGGTAGCGTCCGAGTTGCGTGTACCTCCACGCAACCACCCGTCGAAGGACAGTCTCAGTCGCCAACTACGTTCCTGCCGCACGAGAAGGAGGAACAGCTGACGTTCAAATTTCAACAGCGTGACAATGACGTTCATTTTTAAATATTTATGTACTGTAAATGCACCATCAACATTCTCAATTGGAATGCTTGTTCCATCCGGAACAAATCTATCGAGAGTTCTCTCTCACTATAGTGCCGCTCTACTTGGGTAGCAATCGCATCAACAAACAACGCACTGCAGACTACCTCCCACGTGAGAGTTTCTCTCGAATGGAATTTAGAACGGACGTTTGATTGTTCTAACCGAGAAGCCCGCTCAAGATGGCGAGCAAGACCCCCGTTCACGACACCTATGCTGACGACATGAAACGATGAAGTTGTAGCCATGGTTTCCAAGTTTTCAAAACGTACTTACATTTAGCGTTCACTGCACAAATATAGCCACGGATAGGTTGGCACCTTCAACCTCATTAAGTCCCCTTCTTAAGCGGGTTCCCCGGGCATCCAAATTCGTTCCGAAATGGCCAATACAGTCTCTGGGCCATTTTCTCGAAGATGAGACTACTCATAAAACATCCTTGAAGTTTGAGCCGTCTAAGGGCGCATGCTCCGGTGAAAACGCGTATTTGTCCCATCCTAAAAGTTTTCCGGAACATCCCCAGTCGGTCCAGGAATGGCCAATTCGGTCGTCCATTTCAATGGGGGGTATAAAAAGTCATTTTTGCGTGGCGTAACTAATGGACGATCCCTTACAGCGGATCGAGCGAACATGTCTACAGGCGCAGCAATGTGGTAAATCGGGTTCAAAAGGGCAGTACTCACCAGAAACTATAACTTGGGACTCTAATAAGCATTTTGACTGCAAAGACTTTAAATTGGGTTACATAGATTTACCACAATGTGAATTTTAAATCCAGATCACAATATGGTAACACCCAAGAAAGGTTAAAAATGTTTTTTGTTTTGTTTGAATGTTTCACAGTTGTCGCAGGCCCTAACTTTAAATCTGCAATAGACTCTTTTATTGGGTGCTTAAAAGCCAATGTAAACCTATGGGGTAACGCCTATCGGGTGGCAAGCGGTGACGATGGCCAAGGGCTGAGCAATCCACCAGAGCTACTGCAGGTGGTCATTAGAGGGACTGCTTCACGCTTTTTTCACTACCAGAGTCCTTGACCTCCCATAACTGCAGGGGGTGTCCCATGACAATAACAACAGCACCGGCGAATGGAAGGGGATAGAGGCGATGAACCCACGGTGATAGGTAAGTCGTTGAATGACGTAAACAATGCATTTCTATTTCTCCGTCCTATATGCCAGTTCGACACGACCGGGTAAGGTGTTGGAGAGGGTACAGATCCCAAGCAACTCCAAACCGGCAGCAACTTGATTAAGACCTCGGGAGTCACATTGAAGTAATTCTTACTGGTATGCAACAAGTGTGCTACTAGGGATGGCCTGTCCAACAATCAGTATGGCTTCCGCAAAAGGAAGTCAACAGGTCCGTCACCAAGACGGCAGAGAGCCATCCAACGCTAGTGGCGGAGAGTTCACTACTGTGCAGTGGTCACCCTGGACGTGAGAAATGCGTTTGAGAGCACCAGTTGGGAGGCTGTTGCCAGCTCGCTTCAACGCTTCTGGGTCCCTGGGTACCTATATAGGATTCTGGGCAACTACTTTCAGAATCGGGTACTGCTATAGAACACTATAACGGGTCAAGAACGTGTTTAAGTCACCTCAGGAGTTCCGCAAGGTTCAATACTGGGCCCGAACACGATGTATGATGAAGTATTGAGATTGAAGTTCAGAAATCGAAACAAAAAACTACGATTAGTGCTGGTGATTGCACCTTGTCACCTCAAAGTGGTCCCTGAAGCACTTGGGGGTTATGATTGACGACCACGCTGTCCTTCGGCAGCCATTATCCCGCATGGTGTCAAATAGCTTAGTGGTACAGATGAGCACACGAAGGCTCCCTGGCCAACGTCGCCAGCGCTCGGCAAGCTTCGAACAGACTAATGTGCCTGCAGAGGTTATTGTCAGCACGCGAGAGCACAGTGTCACGAAAGGTGGTGTGCTTTTAAGCGGAGATGATGTCTATCGGTATCATGGCATAAAGAGGGCGTAGAGTGCTTCGAGCAAAGGGGAACAAGAGGTATCTGCAAGACCACCAGAATCACATCAATGGTCAAGTGGCAGAAGGAGAATAATTACTCCAAAGTTCGGTGGACCCACCGACTAATTCCAAAATTAGTTGGATGGGTCGGTCGGTGACATTGGGTTTCACTTGACACATGCCCAAGGCTCCTTCAGACAGTATCTTCAAAAGTACAGGCACATCAATTCTTCCACGCGTGTCCCGAAATGTCGGGACACAAGCCCGGATAATCTTGTCCAGAGAACGTGTCAAGAACAGGACACCTGGGACGCGGAAAACACGGTGACTCCTCAGATTGTCCTAGAGCTTCAAGACAAATAGTTGGCAGGCTCATCCCCACACCTTTAGTTCTTCAGGAGTCTGTATGCAGAGTTTTCGATGCCCGTACACCATTTTCACAACTTAGTGAAAAACTTCGGATCCTATACCGAAAGCGAATGCAAAGTTCGATTTTCGAGTAGGACTTCAAATATTTGCAGTTTATGCTGGGTGCAGTCACCTAGCCTCTTTGGTCTAATAAGCCTACTTTGGCGGTTTGCAAACAAAGAAGCCTTTTGGTGATAATGAGCTACATTTCCAAACAGATGAAAACAAGTAGATGGAAATTATCCTAAACGCTTCGT
>JASCZW010020193.1:0-12636 GCA_034211315.2 Aedes japonicus | reverse complement strand
CATCTTTTTCATACACCTGTTCGCTGTTTTCAATTACGGAAATTCTCGAGAAAGGCGTTGCTCAGCCAGCGCAGCCGCGTGCCGCGGTAATAATTCATATGTCTGGACCACATCATTGGCAGCCAAATATATAGGGTTGATGTCGAACACATGAGACGTGGTCATAGTCAGTCAAAATCCAGTATCACATACAGTATCTAGTCATAATAATAAACCATAATACGTACATTATTATGAACAAGACAAGATACAGCAGCCATACAGTACACTGACATAAAACTGGTTTAAAATATGGGCTCATAGTAGCGATTTTTACCATTAAAAAGGTCCAACCACTTGGAGTTCAGAACTTAAGATCTGCAGTTGTAACAGTAGCTTTATGATATATATTCCTCCTTTTTTCTGTAGGTTTCACAGTGACAGCAGGATCCTACTTTTAATCTGCCCTGGACCTTTTTAATGGTAAAAATCGCTACTATGAGCCTTTATTTTAAACCAGTTTTATGTCAGTGTACTGTGTATTGCTGTATCTTGTCTTGTTCATAATAATATGTACGTAATTATGGTTTGTTATTGTATTTGATAGATACTGTATTTCTATGTGATTACTGGATTAAATTTTATTTATTTATGACCACGTCTCATGTGTTCGACATCAACCCTATACATATATTTTTGTGAAGAACTAACCTTAATGATGTGGATCCAGACATATAGTTATTACCGCGCTTGCGAGCCGCGCTGGCTGAGCAGCTGCTTGAATTCCACAACCGCTCGCGTCCAAGGAACCATAATTGAAAACCAGCATGCAGACCAAGGTTAGTATGAAAAGGTAAAGAGAAAGAAGATTTTAGAATTTGATGGCATGCAGAGAGTATGTGAGGTTACTGGTTAAATTCTCAGAACGACTTTTCGTTTCTTTAACTTAAAATTTTCACTCTAAGTCACTCTAAGTGAACCATAAAGTAAAAAAAATGCTTGACTAAACCCTAAATTACAGCATGAGATATAGTTTTTATCCCAAATTTAAATGTATTTCGAATATGAACTCATTTAAAATTTAAAAAAGAGCGGGTCTTCCTCCTGACTTCTTTGCACTTTAAAAAAGGAGGTAATACGAAAACAACAACTGTATGCTATATAAAGATTGCATATGCACGTCTGACCTGAATTACCGATAACTACACTGTGATATTAAACCGTCGGTATTGAATGACTACTGGTAATTCACCATTCCTATATCAGCTAATTCTATTGCTATGAATGGTGTCCTATCTTGGATATACATGCTAGTCATTGTCGGCCTTCAGTTGTACTTTTCTGTGACTATGTGCTTCATTTCGAACAATCAGATAATTACCCTGATCAGAACTTTTCCCCTTTTCAAAAATAGTGCAATTACATTCAGTTCAGTACCATGAGCAAACATGAAATCTTAGTTATTCGTTCCATAAAATAAATGGATAAACAATAACATAAGTTGTCACGAAATTGCAAAGTGAAGTTTTAGTCATTTCCTCTCAAATTGAAAGAAGGAAGTCTAAAAGTGAATTCCGGCATAACCCGGCTGTATCACACCTGATGCTATTGCCTTTATATAAACGTTCTACGACTTACTAACCTTACCAATCAGACTAAGGCCGGCGTGGCCTCTGCTGTACACAGAAGTTGTCTCCATTCTATTCGATCCATGGCTATCACTCGCCAGCCTCGCTGTCTGCGGAGGGTCCGCAGGTCGCCATCTACTTGATCGATCCACCTTGCTCGTTGCGCGCCTCTTCTCCTTGTACCTGTCGGTTCGTTTTCGAGAACCATTTTCACAGGGCTGTCGTCCGACATTCTTTTGACATGCCCAGCCCATCGTAGTCGACCGATTTTTGCGAAGTGTACGATGGGAGGTTCTACCAGCAGCTGGTGCAATTCGTGGTTCATTCGCCTCCTCAACTCCATCGTAGATTGTACGCAGCACCTTCCGTTCAAAGACTCCAAGGTTGACCCTCCACTAGCAATGTCCATGTTTCGTGGCCGTAGAGAACTACCAGTCTAATAAATGTCTTGTAGATAGTCAACTTTGTGGTTCGGCGAACTTTGTTCTACGACGTGACTCTGAAAATGTGACTAGAATGTGTGATACTACGTACTTACAAAGTACGTACAAAACCTGTGAAATTATGAGCACTTTAATGTAAAAAAATCAATAGAAATTTACGAGAGATCTTGAATTTACAGCACTGAAAAACGCTAGCTGTAAATTTGTAGACTGAATCCTAGAGGGTTTGAGCTGTTTAGTGGAATACCTGTAACTAGAAATTAGAAGAAAAAATAGTGTTTTCCATTTAATTCCAACTACCTTTGCTTATCTTGACAGATACGCGTATTTCGTCTACAATGTGCAGACTTCTTCAGTGTCTCGTACTAATAACTCGAAGTCGAATTATTAGTACGAGACACTGAAGCAGTCTGCAGATTGTAGACGAAATACGCGTATCCGTCAAGATAAGCAAAGGTAGTTGGATTTAAATGTAAAATACTAATATTTTTTTTTTTTCGTTAATTTGTAGACTGTTCCTAGCTTCGTCTAAGAGTGCATTGCGGCTAAATTTGCCAGTATCACACCTCTTGCAGTGCCTCCAAATAGACGTACTACGACGTGGACATTTAAAGAAAGCAGAATGTGATACTATCACTGCTGATCATGTTCTCGGTCTCCCATGATGTCTTTTTGCATGATATAAACCCTCTCACCTATGACAAAGTGACAACCATGATTTTCGAGAGGGGCTGAAACTGTGATTAATTAATGCTAGAGTTCTCAACCCTCCACCCGCGCCACATATGGGAGGTAGCTGGGAGCGGTTGATAAGATCGATCAAGAGCAACCTCATAGCCGTCTGCACTACTGGGCAATCGTGAAGAGGGTCTTCAAGAAGACTGGTATGGCAGCTGGGAACATGCAGGAGTTCAAAAAAATTTAGGCTCAAGCGTCCAAAAAATGCGATGCAACACTTGTCCGGAACTTGATGAAGAGCATTCGATCCAAAGTTCGAAAACTCGTGAAGGAATAACTTAAATTTCATCCGGTCTTCAGTATGTTCAAGTTTAACCTCGTACAGTAAAGGATCAATTTTTTGTGTGAATAAAATATCGGTTTTCAACATAATTTGAAAGAAAGTTTGTGGATAGCTTATTTTCGATACACTCCTTAGTAGTAATCAACCATTGACAATCCGCAAAAATCTTTTCATAGAAATGGCCATGCTCTTCGAACATCCGGGGGACTACAAGGATTGTACTTACATATTTGTTCTTAATTTTGTTTCTTTTCAGGCAACAAATAATTTATTTCTACCAAATTTTGAAGACAACATCTAATATCTCTCTATTTTTAAAAACTTTTAAAGTAGTGGTGCTTCGGTTGGGCATGAAGATGAATTGGTGTACCAAAGGCTTGACGAACGCCTGTGGAGTTGGGTTCAGGTGACTCGTGAGGTAGTAAATGCTCTCAAGGACGTGGAGCAAGACAGGTAATTGTTACCCATAGTATCTATATGTCCTTTTTAAAAGATTTGCGCAGACCATCAGTTAAATCGGTTGAATTGGTTGTGTTGATGTGTTGTTCCGTAATATTTTGTTATCGGGCGTCTATGTCTATTGTTTTGGTTGCCCATTACGTCGCCATTGCGTCGCCGTCGCGCGAGTTTTCGAGTGAGCATGAGAAGTCGTGGCTCACGGGGTAAGATGGGTCGGTGGAGAGGTACATATTTAATTGTGATCCAAATTATTCGTTCGCCATGCTCGTCGGGCCTCCCTATCTTGGAATAGATAAACCACTGTCCCATTTTGTCAGTGACTCTAGCGACATCCGTACTGTTGGTGTATAATAGATCGGTCCATGTTACCTCTCAGGCGTTGAGATGAATTACCTTGTTTTCTAAATGAATTACCACTATCATACTCTGTGAGTGGCCCTAATAGCATCCTTACTGTTGGTTTAAACCGGTCAAAATCGGTTTTCCAGCATTATTTGAAATCACTTTGTTTTTCCAATGAAAAACCACAATCACATTTTGTGAGTGGCCCCAATAGCATCCTTACTGTTGGTTTAAATCGGTTCAAATTAGAAATCGCTCTTATTTTCAAATATTTAATCAAAACGGACACTGCTGCTACCCAATCCTGTTATCCAAAATCCCAGTTTTGCGAAACTATTATACTTAGAGCACTTTTAAATGCATCCAATTCAATAAATTTATTTAGAGGAAGAATATTTAGTAAAGATTCAAGAGCTACAGATGGAGCGCTACGCATTGCTCCAGTTATAGAAATGGTGGCAAGCCTGTGCAGCTTGTTCAATTTTATCTGTGCCGTTTTCTGTTTGGTTTTTGGCCACCAGATAAGTGACGCGTAGGTGACCTTAGGTTTAACTATAGTCGAATAGAGCCAATGAATCATATTCGGCTTCAGACCCCATTGTTTCCCAAAGGTTCTATTACAGATGCAGAAAGCACTTGTCAATGTGTTTGTTCCAGTAGAGTTTGTTATCTAAAGTTACCCCTAAATACATAACTTCTGAGGACATTGAAAGCTTTACATCACCTAATTTAAGGTTAGCTATTGAAATGGTACGTCGAGGATTTATATTCAATCCCTCACGTTTACACCACGACAGTGTGAGATTTAATGCTTTTTGCATTCGATTAGAAACCGTTTCATCAAATTTTCCGCGGACTATAATGACTATGTCATCCGCAAAAACAGTTACCTCAAAACTTTGATGCTTTAGTTTTAGAAGAAGATAATCAACAATCAGGGACCACAGAAGCGGAGATAGAACACCCCCTTGAGGACAGCCTTTAACTGCTGTTACTCTCATTTCTGAATTCCCTCGGGTAGCCGATAATTCTCTTTTGGATAACATTTCTACTATCCAGTTTACTATGTTTTCATTAAAACCATGATTTCTCATTGCGTTTATCATGGATGTGAAGGATGCATTGTCAAATGCACCTTCAATATCTAGAAACGTTGCTAGGAGAACTTCTTTAGAAGCAAATGATTTGTCTATTTTAGTAACCAGAGTGTGAAGAGCTGTTACTGTTGATTTTCCTGTTTGGTAGGCAAATTGTGTTTTCCATAATGGTTTTTTAAAAAGAAATTCTGATTTTATGTATTCATCTATGAGTTTTTCCATTAATTTCAAAAATATTGATGACAGACTAATTGGTCTGTATGATTTTGGTGAAGATTTATCTTTTTTATTTGCCTTTGGTATAAAAACAACTCGGTCTTGCATCCATTTCTTTGGAATATATCCCAGTAAAAAACTAGACTTGAATAAGTCAATCAAAATAGGAATTATCACAGATTTGCACATTTGAATAAGTGCTGAAAAAATTCCATCTGAACCAGGGGATTTGAGAGGACTGAAGGAATCTATTCCCCATTCAATCCTAGAGTTCGTGAATATTTTATTTGCAATATTTCCAGCTTGTACATTGGACAATTCTGTTCCAACTGGTGAACCATTCATCCTAGTAGATCTATTTGATTCCACACGTTCTGAAGATGTGGTACTTTGCATGCAATTGTGATTTGGTAGTTGATCAGCAGTACGCAGAGACCCTGGAAAATGAGTTTGCATCATTAATTCCAGAGTTTCAGTTGTGTTGTCAGTAAAATTCCCTTCAGGTTTTTTGAGAGTCCTGAGACCATTGGAGTGATCTCTCGAGAGAACTTTTTGAATTCTTGCAGTTTCAGGAGTGCTTTCTATGTTTTCACACAGATGTCTCCAATCGTTCCGCTTGGATCTTCTTATTTCTCTATTATATTCACTCAATACCTCTTTGTATTGACTCCAATTTGAAGTCATTTTCGCCCGATTGAATAATTTCCGTGCTTTTTTTCGTAGCTTTTCCAATCGCTCGTTCCATCAGGAGACATCTCTATTGGTCGAGCGCTCCTTTGTAGGACAGCTGGCATTGTAAGCACGATTAATAGTTGTTATTAAGTAGTTAGCACTTGTTTCTAATTTTGAAACCGTATATAAATTATTAGTAATGGACTTATGTTGGTTTTTCATCCTAGAGGTATATAGTTCCCAATTTGTTTTTCGAGGATCTCTGTAGGATTCCTTCAGCAAATCACTAGCCTTGAATTCAAATAAAGTTTTGTTTATGAACTGAAAGAGAAATTTCGTTCGATACATGCCAGTTTACTATACGATCAGAAAGTATTGAACTGCAGAGTGTAAGATCCAAAACTTCTTCTCTTATCACATTAACACAAGTCGGAGAGTTTCCCTTATTACATATATCAATATTATTCTGTGAAATGAAATCAAATAGCGACTCACACCTTTTGTTGATTCCGGTGCTGCTCCATATCGTATGATGAGCGTTTGCATCACATCCGATGATGAAAGCCTTATTTTGGCTTGTAAAGTGTGAGACGAATGCTGCAACTTCTGCTGGAGGTGCTTCATCAATATCCCCAGGAAAATATGCTGATGCCACGTAGATCATCATTTTTCGTTTCGTCGTAGGTACCTTCAATGAAACTGCAACAATGTCCCTGCTGATAAATTCTGTGATAGGTGTAATTTTGTCATTAATATTTACCAGAATTGCAGCTCTTGGTTTGAGCTGAGTGTTATCATATATTAACTTACACGATTGTGTAGGCACTCCTAAAATCCTACTGTTGTATGTCCATGGTTCTTGAAGAATGGCACTCGTTTACTCAGAAGACAAGAACATTTTACTACGTGCTACATTTGCGAATTTCAGGACAATGATCCCCCATTGCATCTTCAAGTGGTCATTACAAACTGTCCATTTGGTTCAGGTATTTTTGAACGTTTATGTGGCAGCCTATTCACACACGAAATCTGTCACGAGGATGTTCTAGGTCTTTAATTAAGCCTTAACTCATATGTTTTTCATTTATATTTCTCCGACAAAAGAGTTGATGTCGAACAAATTTGTCGAAAACATAGTTCACTTTTATTCCGTCTCTGATTTTATACAGCCATTTTCCTTGAAAAAAATTGAAAAACAGTGTGTTACATTAAAACACAATTAAACTGAATAACACCATCACAATCGACCGATATGACCTCGTACTGAAATTTGATCATGATGATTCACATCTGTTTCTCTCGGCACCATACACGTCTCAAATACGTATCAGAAACTTTCGTGAGCAGTAATTTTTGTTCACTCACCTTTTGAGTTACGATAAAATGTGTTGGAAACTTTTATTTCTCAAAGTATTATTTATTTATCCCAGAGGTAACCTTAACCCAACAACGCCCTCGCCCAACAAAGCATAGCGAAATCCGTCCACTAGCATGGTCCCTCAATCCCTCCTTCCCCATTTTTCCTTTTCTCCCACAAAAGTCAGTACACTTTTCTCCATTTTCAGTAATCTGATACAACCAACTACGGACTGTGCTGCCACCTTGCACCAACTGCTCCCCCTCCCCTCAGTTCCGTGCTGTGTTCCGGTAGCTAGTCAGGAATTATTTCACTTTATCAAATCATAAATTATAACCCTGCACTTTTCCTGTGCTTCAGCTCTTTTTTTTTTTCAACTGAAAACAGAGAACCTTTCCACCGCCTCATCGCCACCTTCGCCTGTAACTCCTGTAGTAACAACCATCCAGCATGTCTGTAAAGTTTGCTTTGAAACGGGAAAAATATTCTATCCCTACTTGGAAGTCCACCGGGGAATTTCCACTTTCAGCTTCCTACATGTGTGTTTATACGAGGTAGTACTATTATTTTCATATACGATTTCCTTCTCCAGCATTTCCGTTCGGTTTCATATTTGATGCCATAGGAGCGTGAAAAAAAAAATAATCCAAGTTGCCGGTCGGTGGTGGCGATTAAAAGTGAATGAGACTCGGTTGGATCACAGCAGGCGCTGAATGCCGACCAATCGATGACAGTTAATTATTCAATGGGCGAATGGGTGAGTATGCAAAAGATGGGGAAGTGATGAATGATTTACACCTGGAATCGAGTTTTTGCTTTGTTGATGGAAGAACGGCAGCCATCCCAAGATGCTCTATTTGTGGCACAGACAGGAAGTTAATTGCATTGGGTAAATTGGATTCGCAGCTGCACAATCGTTCTGTTGAAAGTTCAGATTTGTTTTGCTCGAGGGAATCTGCTTTATTTATTCAGGCACTGTTAACATTTCACACCGGGCGGAGGCTGCGAACATCACTCACTGTGGTCAATTTGTCTCCCGGTGGAGAACTTTCTTTTGTCGGTACGTATTTGATTGCGAAGGTCAGCTGCCCAACGATAGAATTCAGTCTTACGGAAAACAGAATACCATCTTGTTAGAGCTAAATACTATTGATCATCTGTCTTCGCCCCGGAGAAACATGTCTGCTGATACCTACAAGTGGAGTGTTGAATCCAGCAACAGCTACAACAAAGGAAACAAGGCAATTCATTTTGTGATGTTGCAATTTCCAACCAACCGTATAGCTGGCTCATATAACAACGGCACCATCCATAGCATACATTTATCACATTGACATGTCTCGTGACATCCAGTTTTCACTCTGAGCCTTCCGATGGGGCCCTTCCTATTGCCTCCCAAAGCACATACTTAGTGCAATTCCAATCGAAGGTGATTGTACAGTTTGCGCTCTGGTTCTCGTTCCTGCGGACCCATTCAACAGCCATGTCCGGTCGACGGACGGTGGCACAATTGACGATTCCGCTCTATCGTGTGTCACGATCCGATCAGGGGACACATACGCACACTCACTCGAGCATATCCGTGAAGGACGAGGCATTCCACACTCGACGGGAAGGATGTAAATTGATTCGATCGATGCCTGCTGTAGCCTCAATGCCCCCAATTTGTGGGGTGGACGCTCGTCCAGCATTATCAGTGCCATAATGCCTCATCATTCCTAATCTTGGTTACCAGCGGTCAACCGTGAGTACTTCCGTTCAAGTGGCTCGGTAAATGTTTGTGCCGTCAGGCGGATAGTCGGTTCTTGGTGAATGTTGAATCTTGTATGCCGATGCGGGTGTAGATTCGACCCAGGCGTGACGTGGCAGAATGAGAGTCAGCTCGGAATAGAGAAGTTTTGTCGTTTCTTTAGCAAGACAAATTTTTGAAGGTAGCTTATAATTTTTGTTAATGGGCGTAGGTTTTTTGATCCGATTTTGGTCCTTATATTACACTCAAAATAATGCACCAATGAACAAATGAACTCGCGTTTCACCGGGATTTCACTAAATTGCTACGTGTCTTCTCCGTACAAAGTCTGTTAGTAGAACCTAGATTATGTTCCAATAAATTTTGTCAAACAAATATATGAGATTCATGGTTTTGTGTGTAGATTTTAACCTTTTTGCTTTTTTATAATCTGCATATTTTTTAGTCAATTATTTCAATAATTGCTTTATTTTCCAATCCAGTGGTTTCCTTAAAAGAGTGTAGATAATTGGAAATAAGGCAAGTAAGGAAATAAACGATGATACCCCGTTTGGCATATTGATGTTTGGCCGAATGGACGTTTGACTGAAAATGGTTTATTAGCATAAATGTATTGCAGAGAAAAGGAAATAAGAATCAAAAAAGGATTTTCAAACGCACTAGATCTAAGATTGCAGGAACACGACAGAACAATGAAATGATTAAATCCACAGTGACATATTCGATCATTCAAGAGTCTACTTCATTCCGAATAGCAAAATGTTTCCATGTCAACTACGAACTGTTGACGTAGTGTTTGAGCTCAAAATTTGGAATTTTCTTGAAATGAATAATCCACTAGAGCAACTCTCAAAAATATATCGGGAAAATCAATACTCGACAGATATTCTTTTCGCAGTTCAAGATGTTTGCAGTCCAGCCTACAGAGTGGCCGAAATATATCAAGAATATTATGGTATCCCGGATTTTCTTTTAAGCAGAGAGAATGAAGCTAACAACTTGTTTTGATATGCTCTTTATGTTATGTTTTGACGTAGACTACGTCTTACGGCAAGGGTAGGGTGTCAAATGAAAATCTAAAATATTGTGACCATCACGAAAAACCGTACGTTTTGTACGCGAATAACTCAAATAATCCACGGTAGATTTACATGATTTCTTCCTCAATTGGTCGGAAATTTCACCGCGCTCCAATTCATTTGTCAAACATTATTCTCAAACAATAGTAAACTATTGAAAATAACGCAAATATAAGGTGATGTCTTATAATGTCATTTTGCAGAGTAAATTTACCAAATTTCCTATCACAGTTTTCAAATCGAAGCAAGGAACGTCTTGCATCATCTTCTTCTTCTTTGTATTAGAGAGGGACTTTAACCAATCATGTAATTCGTCTCTCCATGTGCGTCTCGCCTGCAGGGTTGCCACATGCACAGATTTATCTAGATTGACACAGATTTTTTTCATTTTTTTCATACAGATATCTGTATGTAAAGATTACAGATTTTTGAGATAAACCAAGATTTTTAAGATTTTTGGCAATTGCTAGTCCACTCGAAACCTCAAATTCATAAAATGAGTACATTTTAGGATTGAACTTTTTACCAATTCTATTTTCTATGTGCCGTTTCAGGCCCATAAAGAAAAAATACACATTTCCCTTTGTGGCACAAACCTGTTCCTGTTGGTCGATATTATGTGTTTATGTGTCTTTATTATGTGGTCGATATAAGTTTGTACTAAATGTCATATCGAATACGATTTTGAACCAAGGTTGAAACTAGTTCCAAAACCTGCGATACCTGAACTTATTGTTAGTGCAAACCTCAATCCAATAAGAGATACAAATAAAACCACGAACACTGGCGTTTAACACACAACAAGCCGACCCAATTTTTATACCTGATCCAGTTTGAAACTGGATAAAAAACTAATTTACTAGCAGTTTGTGTGTGTGAGATCCGAACGGAGCGAACTGCTAAACCGGCTAAACCCATTCCCATTTTGCCTACAGTGATTCAATTTCATATTCGTACACTAGTAGCGAATTTAAACAACTCTCTCTCATTCATGTTTTCAATATTATTATTTCGAGGTTATGCGTCTATGTAATAGTGTGGTCTTTACCATTCATCAGTACTATTTCATAACTGTCAAATTGTCTTTAATGTGCGGATGCGCGTTGATTTATCTTGTAAACACTGAAAATATACACAAAACCGTATTCGTACAGCCGTGGTTTTCGGTAAAGTGCTCCAATTTATCAGCGGTTTTCATTGTTGGTTGACCTTTGTTAGGTAAATACATGCTGTAAGTACGGAACGGAGCTGATTTACATAGTGATTTTCGTTATGTTTGTAGTTTACGGCCACAATGGCGAGGAAAGGCAAACATACCGCTATTGTAGAGCGAGAGCTCGTCATCACGCACCACAAAGACGGAAAATCCCTCCAAGAAATATCAAACTTGGTGAAAAGACCAAGATCAACCGTCCAGTACATCATAAAACGATTTTTAGAGGAGAAAAGGATCGTCAATGCACCAAGGAATGTGAACAGAAAAAAACTGACACCGCAAGATGAACGCTTTGTGATGAGAAAATTAGAGAAAATCCGAAATCTTCTGCGAAACATCACGAAAGAACTTAATCAGCAAAATAAAGTGAAGGTTTGCCCGGAAACAGTCCGTAATGTGCTAAGAAGGAACAACTTTAATGCAAGGGTGCCTAGGAAGAAACCGTTCATCAGCCAGAAAAATAAAAAACTTCGATTTGACTTTGCTAAACAGCACGAGAACACCCCAACATCTTATTGGGAAGATGTTGTATTCGTAGATGAGTCGAAATTCAACATATTTGGCTCAGATGGTCGAAGGTTCGTTTGGCGGAAGCCGAATGATGAGCTGAATGTGAAAAATCTAAAAGCAACGGTTAAACATGGTGGAGGTGGGGTGATGGTATGGGGGTGTATGTCTGCTAAAGGTGTAGGCAATTTGGTTTTTATCGATGGTATTATGGATCAAAATGTTTACTTGAAAATTTTGAAGCAGAATGGAAACAAAGTGCCTGTAAAATGAGATTAGATCAAGGTACAAGTTTTACCACGACAATGACCCAAAACACAAAGCACTTAAAGTTCGTACGTGGTTTCTTTACAATTGCTCAAAAGTTATCGATACTCCGCCCCAATATCCTGACATCAATCCCATTTAAAATCTATGGGAATATTTGGATAAACAAGTGAGAAACCATCATATTTCGAACAAAAATGATCTTAAGAAGTGCTTGATGGAAGAATGGACAAACATTCCTCCCGAATACACCAAAAACTCGTTGACAGCATCTCAAAACGGTTAAAAGCTGTTATAACGAGCAAGAGTTACCATACAAAGTATTAAATCTTAAAATTGATTACAATCTCCAAAGTCGCGTAAATATTAATAATACTGTACGAATTTGAATTTGCCCGAATTTTGGCATATGTTTCTAACTTTAATCATTTTAAGTGGAATGATAGTTATTTTTTCAAAAACGAATTATATGTATTAAAACTCACATTTCGTACTTTAAATATATGTAAATAAAGTTTCATAAAATCTACTCGTTTTCCTTCATATCGAAAAAGAAATGATTGGGGTGGTGGTGTACGAATTCGGATTTGAATCACTGTATGC
>JASCZW010020192.1:0-12644 GCA_034211315.2 Aedes japonicus | reverse complement strand
TTCGAAAAGGTATTACTGTGATGCTTGAGAACCGCGAATAATTTATGAAAAGGCCGTATTTTCTGCTGGAAATATACATCGAAACACGTTTATTTTGGCAAATTGTTGAGATTTTAAAAACGCTTTAAAACTCAGCCTTAGAGACACTTGTTTCACTTCAGATCTTTCTACCATGAAGTTTTCTCCAAAACTGACGTTAGAGATTCAAGTTTTTACACACAATGTATAAAGTATACAATAAGAAGCAAAATAGGCATATATTAAACGAAACTTTTAAAAATACTGTTTGAGCCATTTTACACCATATCTTTTGAACCGTTCCAATCCAATCGTCTTGCTGCCAAAGAGAGAGTTGTAGGAAACTTAACAAACATTTCGAAAAACGTTTTGTGGTTGCTGGTGAAACGCGAATGATTTATGAAAAGGTCGTATTCTCGAATATTATTCGAATATGATCAAATTAAATCGGAAATATCTCGAGAACGGATTCTCTAACGAAAATCATCATTGGAAGCTGAATTTTTTTTTTAAATACTTCAAAAATCAGATTGTATCATCAGAATATGTTTGTTCCCGCACATATTAAAATTTTGAAAAATACATCGAAAGTGGATGGTCTCGAAACTTTTTTTCCTGACATTTCTCTAGCCTGGCGTCTTCGCTCAAATTTATTAATTTCACAGCCAAAAAATAAAAAAAATCAAAAAATTGTATTTCAATTTTCATGTTATTTAAAAAATAAATCCAAAATTTGTTTTTTTCAGTGTATATTTTTTTCACAACCTTCACACATAGGGCCACAACTTGTTTTCAGACAGTTTATTCTTTCAAAATAAGTGAGTGAAAGTGAGTGAAAAACGACTCAAACCTGAGTTAAAATGGCTGGCTGTGTGATTACTGGCAGAATGAAAGCAGCTAGAGTGGAGCGAAGCAAAAAATTGCTATTGGACTGAAGAAGAGGTCCATCGTCATTCTGTTCACGGACGAGAAGCTGTTTACTGTCGACAGCGTGTCCAACAGTCGCAGCAACCGATATATTAACGACAGATATTGAGTAAAAATGAAGGGTATTCTTCAACGATCATTTAATGTTAATACAGGTTATGTTTAACCATGTGACCTATTAAACTCGAGCGAGCCACGAATAATTGGCACCCCACTTACTTACACAAAAAAGCTATGCATTGTAAACAACAATATTGACTATCGGCACCGCAACGTGTAACACGCGTGTGAGCCTTACAAATCAACGAACCATTAAAAAAAAAGGTTATGTTTTACCGATTCAATACGATTTTTTCCTACACCGTATGTCAACATAATTAAATAGTCTAGATGCTTGAACAAATGATAAAAGCCATTAAAAGGATAACATTGGCGAAGAAATGTTTTTTCTAAAGTTGTTCTAGACCTTACAAATCATCCTAGAGTATATGTAGATCTTGACGCAGTGCTGTGCATTTTCATGACGGCTATAATACTATGGCCATCATTTTCTCATGATCATTAGAACTCACGAATGATGGCCGAATATTGTGTCACTCACAACAACAACTGAACCTTCAATCGTGAAGCTCAAGCTTATCACCACTGACGCCGTAATGTCTGCTGAATTTGACGGTAGAAACACCGCTACTAGCGATGACCATCACGATCGTCTGTGTACTGGAGAAGTACAATGACGGTCAATTTCCATGCCGGTATATTTATTCGTGGTGAAACGATCATATCACATAACACTTGTACAAGATATAGAAAATGAGTGAGAAACACGAGCGACAAATATCCCTCGTTTGTTATGTCATATTGATGAGAAGTTTGAGAGAGTGAGAGGCTCTTCTGATGCTTTCATTGTCAATTGCAAAAATCTCATTTTAAGGGTTTTTTTTTCGTTAAGGCGAATCTAACATTGAGAGACTCTCTTTGATTACTTTCTCTTTCATTCATATTCCAATCACCTTTACGTTTTTCATTCTACTATTTGTAGGGTATCCTAGCCAGCACTGTTGTGTTTCGATCTGTACTAAAGGATCCCTCGAAAGTTTAATAATGGCGTTGTAATGAATGATAGAGAGCGCGACCGGAGAGAACCTCTCAATGTTAGATTCTAATTCTAACGCTGTTAGTATCGTGATGGAGCTCACCACTGGTAACTCGTAATCCCGTTCGGGACATAAGAAAATGGCAATACAGGCTTATGTAACATCAGCAATGGTAAGACGAGGTGAAATATAACTTAAAAGGAAAAATCAGAGCTCGTGATAAAAGACATCTGATGGATAGAGTGGAGTGAAGCAAAAAATTACTTTCACTACCGTTCCATTCTACTCAGAACTGAGTAGAATTGTATCATTTTCTCTTTTTTTACAATCACAATTCTATTCAGACAC
Organism: Aedes japonicus; assembly: GCA_034211315.2. Classification (NCBI taxonomy): domain Eukaryota; kingdom Metazoa; phylum Arthropoda; class Insecta; order Diptera; family Culicidae; genus Aedes; species Aedes japonicus. Next base: position 10,254 of record JASCZW010020192.1, on the reverse strand, counting down.
TGAGTATAATGGAACGGCAGTATAGAACTGGAGAAGAGATTCATCGTCATTCTGTTCACGGAGGAAAAGCTGCTTACTCTCGACAGTGTGTCCAACAGTCGCACCAACCGGTATATAAACGACATACATTATGTGAAAATAAAGCGTAATATTCAACGATCATTTAATGTTAATACAGGTAATGTTTTACCGATTCAATACGGATTTTTTCTACTCAACATAATGTATGGTCTATATGCTTGGACAAGTGATACAAGCCTTTAAAGGAATAACATTTTTTAAGAAATGTTTTTTTTTAAGTTGTTCTAGACCGTCCAAAGCATCCTCGAGTTTAGGTATTGATGTTCTACCTGATCCATAAGGAGATATACGAGGTCTCCACCGTATTTATGAGTTGAAATAGCTTCCCGGGGTGGGGTGACTCTAACTGTGTGCGATAATTGGCGAGGTATCATTTTACTGTGTATTATTCTTAAAGTCCTGTGCAAAGATATCCTTAACCGGATTCAGGAAAAGATCGACGCGACTCCAAATCATTCTGGAGTAGGTCAATGAATTCCAAGAGTTCCTGTATTTGGTATTCATTGACTACGAAAAAGCTTTCGACAGACTCAACACTAAAATTTGTGGGGCGCCCTGAGACGCAAAGGAGTCCCAGATTAAACCGTTAACCTCGTCGAAGCGTAGTACGAGGCTTTCGCATGCAGAGTCCTGCATAACGGAGCCTTGTCCGACCCCATACGGGTAGTCGCCGGTGTGTGGCAAGGATGTATATTATCACCGCTACTGTTCCTCACCGTAATCGACGAGATCATGGGAGATGCTACTGACCGTGTACCGAACCGTGGGCTGCTTTGGCAGCCTATCACTATAGGGCACCTCAACAATTTCGATTTGGCTGATAAAGTTGCTTTGTTAGCGCAACGGCGCTCTGATATGCAGAGCAAGCTCAACGACCTCGCCAAAAGCTCCTCTGCGGAGGGTCTCACAATCAACATCAACAAGGCCAAATCGTTGGACGGCAACACGGACAATCCTTCAAATTTTACGGTAGCGGGGCAAGCAGTGGTGAAAGTCGATAGCTTTCAATATCTTGGAAGCCAGATAGGGTCAGACGACGGAAGCAAGAGCGACATAAAAAAGGGTCTTGTCAGCATGACGCATTGCTATTGCAAGAAGTGATCCCCAATGTTTGACTTAAAGCGTTGTCCCAGGGCGGTATAACACACCGAATAAAGTGTACAACCGTACTAAGGTTTGTTCTCCAGATTTCAGAGACTACTAGCAGCCCTTTGCTGAAGAACTTAAATTTTTTTGATGGAGATTGCCGGGCAGTGGCATAACAAGTGTTCCCAGTCTTCTCGACCTATGCCACAAAATCTACATGAATCATCTTTCAAGATTTCTTATCAACTTCATGTGATATCGGCTCGGACAGTGACCATCTATAAGGCCTGTATTTAAGGTTAAATTTTTATTGGTGACATCAAGTACTTTGTCAGCCATTGAAATGTTTGGAGTGATGAACCACTTAGAAACTGATGAACTCCTAGCCTAGCAATGAAAGTGTTGTTCCAGTTTGCCTCCACTTTCAAGCGTTTCCAGGCTTTCACCTCCATTCTAAGTGAAGAAGCAGATAAAGCACAAAAGGTTTCAGGTCCTACGAACTGATGCGACCATCCGAGTCTTGCTAGTTCATCAGCTCTCTCATTTCCATCAATTCTACAATGGCCAGGAACACAGTAAAAATAAACTTTAGTACTACAAGACCAGTTTTGGAGTGATTGAACACAATCCCAAACATACTTGGAATTGCATGTTGCTGACTTTAAAGCATTTAAAGTATGTTTTGACTGTCTGACATAATGCATTATTGATAACTTTACCCATTATATTGCAATATAATACTGATCAACTACACCATATGTTTTGGAATAACACCGCCTTTAACCTTCTTGACCAGCTCCAGACGTTTTTTCGAAACCGTCAAAGGCGGCACGCACGACTTCCATCGGCATTTCGTACCAAATTCGTTTGATTACGGTTTTAAATTGGTTCATATTAGACGCCTGTGGTCATTTACCTTCACCAGCATGTATGACCATACGAAATAATCCAAGGGATTCACATCTGGTGAACTCGGAGGCCATTCATTCTTGTCCAAAAAGTCGGTCAAATTTTCTCGGCACCAGCCCTGAACGAGATTTGCAGTATGCGATGGCGCTCCGTCCTGCTGAAACACCATAGTGATCATCTCCAATCACCTCTTGTACATATGGCTTGACAACTTTCTCCAAAACTTCCGTTTTATAATATACGGCATTCACTTTAACGCCTTTTTCGATGAAAACCATTGGAAATTTGTTGCAAGACGAATAACTTTTCGTCGGAAAAGATAAATTCTTCCCCACCGTGCCGCGACAAAAGCAGACTTGCTTTGTCGAGTCGTTTCTGCTTGGAAGGTTCCGAATCTCCGTGAACCTTACGTTTCTTTAAAGCTTGGAATCCGAGCTCATTTTGCAGTATATTGTGCATTGACTTTCTCGAAACATTCAGATCTGCAGCCATTTTACGTACAGAGCGCTGTGATTTTCGTCTAATCCGTTCCCTGACCACTTTAACAACTCGTGCAGTCCGCACCGTACGAGTACGACCGGATCTCTTCCGGTCATCCAACGAGCAGGTGTCACGGTACCTCCGGATGGTTCGTGAAAAAAATCCGGCTTTACTCCGAGGTTTTTCAAATTTCTGAAAATAGCGCCCGGGTCTCACATTTCAAAAACTTTTTTATCACCACGGCACGAAACTCCTTCATCGTTGGTAAAAGATAAACACCGAATGAAAACAATCGGACATAACCTAAAAGCGTTTGTATAAACATAGTGCAAAACTACACCAACACATACGTGGAGCATGTTGAGTATGGAAAAAGTGTATGAAAATATATTGGACACGGTGTAATCTATTTTTCCTCCTTGCACTACTTATTGATGTCAAACTCTTACATTGTATACAATTTTTTCAGAAGTCAGGCACCAGATGGCATTACTATGTGTAAAGAGACTTCTACACTGAAATAATAAACCGCTTCAGTTATTTGGGCCAACCCTGTATACCCTGCTATCCAGAGTTGTGAAGCGAACGTTTTCGACCAACTTAACCTGTAATAATCGGATATATGTTTATCATATCCAACTAGTATTTTGCAAATAATCTCATTCCAAATTTTTCAAGCATAAAATCATCGTAAAAGAAAACAACATCCAGCTCCAGCATACGTAATCCTTCCTTCTGCTTTCCCGTCTGTGTAGAGAGTTGTCCCGTTCACAAACGCGATAAGCACCCATCTGAAGCAGAAAAACCCTGACCACATTCAACAAAGAAATAATCCGGTCCCTGTCTTTCTTTGCCCGCTGCTGCCAGGTGCCATCAGAGGAAAAGCGTGTAAATGACCCCATGATGATGAACTCCCCTCTCATCCAACCCACCCGCTCAAATCAACAACACTATACCTAAGCACGAAAAGAAGATGAAAAAGAAGACATAGATAATCAATTTCTATTTACCATTCGAGACAGCAGCTACACGGCGCACATCCGGCGACTTGGATGACTATTGTCTATGCCGCCCCCCGTTCACTTCCAGGATGACAACACAACACACAGAAACACAACTCGCCTTCAAGATTCAATAATAACAACTTGACGTTTAGATTTGTGATTTCACACAGCGATGGATGCTGCTCGAATTTTCCGCTTCCTATTTTCTTCAACCGAGAATACCCCTTTTATGATTGATCGCTCTCACTTATTATACTATATCTACTGCAACTGCACACACAAACACCGAGCTAAGCGAGCGAATAATACTATTCTCTTCTGGATGGATGGAGGACTATCGTTGTCACTCCTTCCTTCTCTTATTTCTTCTTCCCGCTGCTTATCACACCACTGATATACTTTCTCTACCCAGCCGCTCGCTGTCAACAGGGACTAACTAGGCCTGTTGACTTTTACTTGATTTCGTAATTACACTTCTTCCAAGGGACATGAGCACATCTGTTCTACACTACTGCTGTGGTCCGATTCGAGCAATATACGGTTTCCGATAGTCACACTGGGAATTTTCTTCTCACTTAAATCAATACTAAAGACGGTTAGTTTTGTTGTTATCTTTCCAAAAACTGAATTTTCTGAAATGGAATAACGATGATCAACCACAGCACAGCAAGCTGCGAAACTGTTTGCCTTGCCGCACTTCTATTGATCGAAGTTTCTTGTTGTAAAAATCGTACATTCACCGAAAATAATAAATTGCACAAGTTTGTTGCTTGGTCACAAGACGCAGACTGCCGTCGTCAAACAAAAGCAGGAAGCAAAATTACCCAGAAAATAAACACCCTCTCCGTTGAAACGACGGAGCGCAGAACGGCGGCACAGACAGTTTTTAGTTCAAGTTCAGTCAGTTCCCCCGCGCCGTGAAGAGACGATAAAGAGAAAGAAGCTCCCAACTGCTGGCTGCCACACCAATGCGAACGAACCATTCTTGTACTTACTGTTGGTTGTTGTTGGTGGATGCCCCATGCCATGGGGGAACCTATACAAAACCGCGAGAGAGCAGCACGTGAGCATGTGTGGGTGTGTGTGTGTGTGTTTATAAGTGGGAGCAAACAACAGACGAGATGGAGCTTGTGCTCGTCGTTTGGCATGCTGCTGCTGCTGCTCCCCCCACAGCTCACAGTATGGGAAACCGATGGTTGCATATGGATGACAGGAAAGACTGTTGACGCGCGTGCAACTAATGGCATGGCGAGAACGATCCCCTTTGGCACAGTGGGAAAGGTGGGCGGCATTTCGGGCGATAATTTCATTGGTTTCCGAAAAAGTGCCAATGCTAGGTATTTGGGAGAAAATGGTTTATATTGATAAGTTTTTTGCGTACTGGATCACAGCGATGCCAGATTTTTTTTTTCAAATGTCTGTGATAAAAATTTGAAATATCTGGGAATGTCTATAAAAGTCTGTAATTTTTTTTTTTAAATTAGACTTCTTTCAACGAAAAGACGTTATAAGAGAGCGAGTTATATCATTATCGCTATTTGTGTGATTATGTAAACATGTTTGTATCTATTTCTTGGATTGTATGCAACCTTGCACTATTGTTTCATAGAAGTGACACTGAAGCTTGAAGCATTCGCATAGATGACACAATTTTCCATAGTTTTTTTTCCCCTGTAACGCTCTTTCCAGTTTTGTATTTTAAAATCAAAATTAAGTTTTCATTTGATAAATTCAACAGACTTTTTTTTTATTCAACAATAACCATCGATGGTGTGTACTATATTTTATTAAATTGTCATCATCACTCATGATCATCAATATTATTATGTTCATATGAATGATTTTTGTATAGACTGCTGTTAGTCAGTGATTATATCTTAAATTTCAGGGAAACTCTCTCCTGATCTTGTGCAAGGCTCTTTGCTTTATTCTGGGAAGTTTCCTCCTGAACTTCAGGCAAAATTCCTCATGAACTTCTTGGCAGTCACTCCTTATTTTCTCCAAAATTCACATTTAAGAACCCAACTTTACCTTCCCTTGGTAATTTTTTTTCCTGAACATAGTTACTTTCTAAACTTCTGATAAGTCCCATCCTGAACTTCAAGGAAAGTTTCTGCACAACTTTGAGAAGTACTCTTCAGGATTTCTTGGAAAATCTTCTTTAGTTGCTAGAAGTTTCTTCCAGAACTTCTGAGAAGTTCTTTTCTAAACTGCCGAAATAATCTCTTCTTAACTTCAGAGAGTATTGTCCTGAACTTCGGGGAAATTTGTTCCTGAATTTCTGAGAAATTCCTGCTGGAACTACTGGAAAGATCCCCATTATACTTCTGGAAAGTCTCTTCCTGATTTTGTCAGAAGAATCTACCATAACTTCTGAGATTTTGTGAACTTCGAGCACTTCTGGTAAAATGCTGGAATGTTTGATTCGGAACTTTAGGGTAGCTCTCTAGCACTTCTGGATAGTTCCAACTGAACTTTTGGTCTCTTCGCAACTTCTGAGAAGTCCTCTTGTGAACTTCTAAAATTCTTTCTTGACCCTCAGTGCCCTCTCTGGTAGGTTTCTTCCTGAAATTCCGGGAAGTTTTTTTCTGAGCATATTCTTTCCAAACTTTTGATTGGTTCCATCCGGCACTGCGAGGAAAATTTTATTCCAAAATTTTTAGGAAAATTCCCTTAAATTTGTTCTTGAAGTTTCTTCCTGGACCTCTGAGAAGTCCTCTTCTGAACTTTTTGAAAGTTTTGTCCATGAACTTTGAAGTTTGATCCGAAACTATTGGGAAGTTCGCGCTCAAATTAGAAGGAAGTACCCCCAATGCTCCTGGGAAGTTATTTCCCGAACTTGAGAGAAGTTCTTTCCTCAACTTCAATGACGCATCGTCCTGAGGATTTTTTTCCAGATTTTTTTACCCTTCTTGGTTAGCTCCCGTTTGAAATTTTAGGAAGTTTTTTTTTTCTGAACTTCTGGGATGTTTAATCTTGAATTTCTGGGAAGAACTCCAAAACCTCTGAAAAATTCCAAACTTCAGAGAAGTCCTCTCCCCTCCACTTATTCCTGAAGCTCTGCTAAGTCCTCTCTTGATTCTAGGGGAAGTTCTGTCTTAAAATTCTGGTATGATCTTGAACTTCGGTAATAAATTTTTGAAGGTTCTTCTTGCATAAACTGCTTGCTCCCAATGCTTCTGAAAAGTTTCTACCTGTCCATAGAAGATATTTTTTTTTCGAGGAAGTCTCTAAGTTTCTCAAATATGATTTGTATTGTTGTGAACCTTGATTTTTGTTGTGACTTAATAGCAAAGGACCAATATTACCAACGCTTTGACAGTAATTTTTCGCATGGGGATTGAACACTACCATAAGTAGGCCTATACAATACTTATGTCCGGGCCCATTGTGTCTCCAAGTTACCCACCGCTTTCGTTTCTTCAATATTTTCTACTTTAAATGATACCTACGATATTTTAATACCTTTCAAGCTTCTTACCGTATCAACTCTCGTATCAACTATACTGCGTGTAAATACTATACTGCGTACTGCCTACGTTTTAAATCCGAACTTCATAGAATTCTTTTATTCGAAATTTAAAAAATATATCATATGTCTGTAAAAGTCTGCAACACAATAAAATGTCTGCTAAATGTCTGCATCGTTAAAAAAGTCTGTAATAAAAATGAAAAGTCTGCAAATTTACAGACATGTCTGTGAATATGGCATCCTTGCTGGATCATCAACTGTGGATGCTTGAGAAAGATTTGAATGTCTGATAGACTAATCCACATACCGTCCGTAGACTAATCTACGGAATCTATCGTTAGGAAATTTGTGCCATATGGCTACTAGTGAAAGTAAAAGCTTTTGACGTAGACTACGTCTTACGGATTGAAAATCTAAAAATAAACGATCATCACGAAATATCGTTGCAAATTAAAAGCTTGTAACTTAATAAATGCTCGATAGATTTTCGAGCTGTTTACATCAATCGGTTGGAAATTTCAATTCAAAATTTCGCGTATCAATTCAACAATCAAACATTATCCGCAATCAATTTTAAACTATTAAAAACTAGCTGATCCCAGTGCGAGCGTTGCGACGCCTGCAACTAAATGAATGAACATTACATAGAACTGACGTTTTTTTAATGAGTTTTTTTTTAGAAATAAGGAGTTCAAACTTCTATCAGAACATTCTTCTTACCCAGACAATACACAGTTTGTGGCTTAGTTACCTGGATAATTCTCAGGATTGGTTGAAATTTGTGTTTGAATTCACCATAGAAACATTTCTTGCAATCAAAAAACCCCGCATACCATTTTTGATTCCATTTGCTTGATTAGTTCTCAAGCTATGCACAAATTTGTGTTTCATTTGTATGCGAGCCGGAAGGGGGAAGCGGTCTCAAACAATCACAAGAACCTTCCCCAGCCCCAAAAATACCTGCATACATATTTTCACTCCGATCGGTCAGACAGACAGTCAGACAGAAATCCATTTTAATATAAATAAAAATCCTGTTTCCAATAACCCCCACATGCCAAATGTGGTTTCATTTACTTGAATAGTTCTCGAGTTATGCAGAAAATTGCGTTTCATTTGTATGAGAGCCCCCCCCCCCTTTCAGAGGGCAAAGGGGTCTCAAACCACCATAGAAATATGTCTGACCTTCAAAAAAATCCACATGCCAAATTTGATTCCATTTGCTTTATTAGTTCTCGAGTTATGCAGAAAATTGCGTTTCATTTCTATGGGATCCTCCTCATTAAGAGGGCAGAGTGGTCTTAAACCACCATAGGAATATGTCTCTCCTTCAAAAAATTCCACATGCCAAATTTGATTCCATTTACTTTATTAGTTCTCGAGTTATGCAGAAATTTCTGTTTCATTTGTTTGAGAGACCCCCCCCCCCCTCCCCTTCAGAAGGCGGAAGAGTCTCAATGACCATAAAAACATTTCTCTCCATCAAAATCCTCCCTATGCCAAATTTGGTTCCATTTGCTTGATTAGTTCTCGTGTTATGCATAAATTAGTGTTTCATTTGTATGGGAGCCCCCCCCCCCCACCTCAGAAAAGGGAGGGGTCTCAAATTAGCATTGAAACAGTATTCATTTACAAAAACCTCCACATGCCAGATTTGGTTCAATTTGCTTGATTAGTTCTCAAGTTAAACAGAATATTGTATTTCATTTGTATAGGAGCCCCCCCTTTCAGAGCGAAGACGAATCTGAAACCATCATAGAAACCTTTCTTGCCTTTAAAACCTCACACATGCTGAATTTGGTTTCTTTTGCTTGGGGTCTCAAACCACCTTAGAAACATTTCTTGCCTACAAAACCTCCACATGCCATATTTAGTTCCATTTGTTTGATTAGTTCTTGAGTTATGCAGAAAATAGTTTTTCATTTGCATGGGAGTCCCCCTTTCTAAAGGCGGGAGGGGTGTCGAACTATAATAAGATCCTTTCCCGGACCCAAAAACCCCTGCATACAAATTTGCATAGCGGTAAGGATAGTTCTCATGTTTGGTTTAAATTTGTGTTTCGTATGTATGGTAGCTCCCATTTTCAGAGTGAGGAGAGGTCTTAAATTACCACAAAAACATTTCTTGCCTTCAAAAACTCACCCATACCAATTTTGGTTCCATTTGCTTGATTAGTTCTCGAGTTATGCAGGAATTTGTTTTTCATTTGCATGAGATCCCACCCTTTCTAGAAGCGGGAGGGCTCTCGAACTATCATAAGATGCTTTCCCGGACCCAAAAACCACTGAATACAGATTTGCAAAGCAGTAAGTATAGTTCTCATGTTTGGTTGAAATTTGTTTCATTTGTATGAGAGCCCCCCTTTTTAGAGGGAGGAGGGGCTTTGAACCACCATAAAAACATTTCATGCCTTAAAAAACTCGTCCATTCCAAATTTGGTTCCATTTGCTTGATTATTTCTCGAGTTATGCAGAAATTTGGGTTCCATTTGTTTGAGAGCACCCCCCCCCCCCCCCCCCTTCCTCCTCATATGACGGAAGAGTCTCAAATCACCATAGAAATTTGGTTCCATTTCTCTTATTAGTTCTCGAGTTATGCAAGGATTTGCGTTTCATTTGAATAGGTTCCCCTCCTTTCAGAAAGAGGAGGGGTCTCAAATCAACATAGAACAATTTTTTGTCTTCAAAAACCACCACATACCAAATTTGGTTCCATTTGCTGGATTAGTTCTCGAGTCATGGAGAATAGTGTATTTCATTTGTATCGGAGGCCTCCCCCCCCTTTAGGATGGGAAGGGGTCTCAAACCAACATAGAAACATTTCTTGTATTAAAAAACCACCACATGCTAAATTTTGTTCCGTTTGCTTGATTAGTTCCCGAGTTAGGCAGAATATTGTGTTTTATTTGTATGGGAGCCCCCCCCTTTTATGATGGGGAGGGTTCTCAAGCTACCATAAAAATCTTTTTTGCCTTCAAAAACTCACACATGCTAAATTTGGTTTCTTTTGCTTGATTAATTCTCGAGTTGTGTAGAAATTTGTGTTTCATTTGTATGGGAGCCCCCCTTTTCAGTGAAGGGAGGGGTCTCAAACCATCAGAAGATTGTTCTCCGGTCCCAAAAAACTCTGCATACAAAATTTCACGCCGATCGGTCCTTCCGCACGCGAGTTAAATCGTGACAAAGCAACTCATTATTATATAGAATAACGAAAATAAGAGGT
>JASCZW010020191.1:0-12640 GCA_034211315.2 Aedes japonicus | reverse complement strand
TCTCTGTAAGAAGGGTAAAAATATCCACCATTTAACAATTAGGAAAATTTGCTACATATCGCCAGCATTATATTCATCAAGTACTAATATGAGCTTCAACGCTTTCAAAATAACAATCTATGTAAATACGTTCAATTGATAATTTGTTCTAGGATTCTTTCGATTTGACAGAACCAGTGAGCCAAGATTATCGGAGTACATTGACTTTATTCTGGAGCTGCCAAGTTGTTACCGGGTTGGCTTCACTTTACAATACCAGTGCGCTATAGCCATGGTTAACAAAGAAGAGATGAAAAATGGGCTCTCTCAAAAGCAACAGTGATGCCATAGCTGCCGCTCAACAGCAAAGCATTATTTATCGTTTAGTACTATCGGACAGCTCCGAAACATATTTTTTTTTATCGATATGACAGTGCTAGATGATGGACAATATAATGATAACCATAGATCAACCTCAAATTACTGGAATAAATATGAAAAAACAGTGATTTCAGATCATCTAAATATCATGAAATAAATTTAAACTCAACGTTCAATAACACAATCTGGCAACAAGCCAAGATGGGAGAAGGAGCTGACGAAGACATTTTCTCCGGTGTACGTGAGCAAATGCAAAATACGCAAAGGCAAAATATGAGCGATCTTCATCAGCAGGTAGGAGACTGTTGGTTTTCTAGATGATGTATTTTAAATCTCCAAACTGACAGATTCATGGTTATGAAGTTTGGGAAAGTGAGAGGCTCTTCTGTTGCTTTGATTGTCAATGGCAAGAATCTCATTTGTCAATTCTAACGCTGTCAGTACCGTGATGGAGCTCAGCACTGATTTCTAACTGTATATCCCCCCTTAAACCGTTCCATACCCTGTATAAATTATTTTGTCCACCACTGTAGAACCATGCCGTACACCTTCGGTCCTAGCATTACCAAGAGGTGACATCTGGCTAGCTTATTCTTGTCGATACTGAGCTGCAAAGGTATAGTTTGGCTGACTTCGTTGCAAACCAAGCAGAAATTGAGTGAAACTGAGTCCTTCCCATAACCATGAGAGTAGTAAGTGAGTACAGAATCATATTGTCGGAGGAGGTTTATGGTTATTATGGTCATCACTATTGCGTTGCACAGCGAGTTATACCAGCGGAACAGAATCCGAGGAATCCAGAATGAGTCGATAACATATTTGATGGAATGCGTCACTCAACAGAAGCTCATTATCTTGGCCAATATTTCAAATTCATAATTATAAAACATATTTCCCGATTTTTAACCTGTATTCAAGAATTCAAGAATTCCTGTAAACGAATCTAATATGATTCCACTAAAAGTGGAGAAAAAGTTCACTTAACTGAAAATTGGTGATCGCAACCCACTCCTTATAGCTTTTAGTTTCATCTGCATCTTCATCTACAATCGACATATACTCAACCGGATTAGGATCCCTGGAGTGCCCGGTCGTTCGCTTTCATCACACTCGAGTGTACACTCCTTTGCCAGAACGAGTTTTTCCACCCTCGGGGGTTCACCGTGTAATAAATGCACTACTTGCTGCACATCCACACTGGTTCGTACTATCAATCCGCACAAACGCTTCATTCCGTTCCTGCCCATTTCTGCCCGTTCCAGAGAAAAGACAGACTGACTGCCTTGAACGAAAGAAAAGCAAAGCAGCAAATAGATTGTATTTTACACTCCTCTGCCCTATTCCAGGCGAGACTATCCAGCAACGGAGGAGCAGCCGAGAGTCAAGTGAATGCAGATTTCGAGCCGCTGATAGTGATCATAACAATGCACAGTTCTACCGGACAGCTCCCACCGACATGACGGGGGTTTATTGCGGTTCAATTGCATCATGAACTGTTATTAATTGCATACGTTTATGCCGGTTGGAATTTTGATCGACTCATCCGGAATCGTTCGCCGCAGATAAATTGCTTACTTGAGCAACGCCGTCCCTAAATCACGGTCACCATTTCGCGCCACCACCGGATGCCCTAGAAATGAGTCATTGCAGCGAGATTTACGGCGCTCTTCATTGTTCAATCACCGTGCGGAAATTGTATCACACTCACTAAATGCCAGTTCAGGAACGGACGAACCAAGATGAAAAAAAAAAGTGCATTCCATATATCTCCCACTGCGTTGCCGGCCCGGGATCTTTGACACCGCCGAGGGAAGAAATTAACCGCTCCAACCGACCGGGCTATTTAGTTTCCGAGTAAATACCAACGCCAAGCACAGTTTGAATGGTTCATAAAAATAGAACGTGGAACACTGTTAAGGCTTAATTTTGGACGAGTCGGGTGAGGAGCTGCTCGGATCGTTTCGGAATTAGTGTTGATCTTATTGCCACGCGAGAATGGATGGCAACTTCGGTACACATGTTTTTGTCGTTTAGACAGTCTTGCAGGAAGCGAGGGGAGCGGGGAGTTGTCGAGTGTGAATATAAATTTGTTTTGATATTGATCGTTGAATGGTTTTGGGGTTCGGGAATCTGCTGGATGGAAATGGGCGAGCGGAATGCATTGTTGATAGAGCTGTTAAGAGCTGGAGAGCTATTAAATTAGGGGATAGATTATTTGGGTTTGGTCTTTTTTTTTCGTTTGAATTTAGATGAAGTTTAGATGATCTTGAATTTTCTAAGAGGCTTGCATACATGCCGTAGAATGATATTAATGGATATTATACCGATGGAAACATTACATCGAGTGTTTGTTTTGAGGAGAAAGCCGAACACTGAGATAAATCGGAAACAACGTGTGAAATTGCAGAATGCACAGGGTTGCAGTGCTAGCGGCATCCCTCTGATGAGACAACCATATACCAATACCAATACTTTTATATTAGCTTTGATGATAGATCATTAGGGGATTCGTAAGTACAGAAGATTTCGCTTTCACTTTCTTTTTTATCTGAACCAAAAATTACTAAAGGGTGTCCCACGTCATATTGCATCACGAACAAAAACGCTGTAGATATTTCTCTTGAAAAATTGTATGGAGGTGTTTTAGGGCCGAAAAGGTTCTTCTGAAAGTATGAGAACCGTCCCTTCTCCGGAAAGAGGGGGCTCTCATATAAATGAAAATGGAATTTCTGTACAACGCGAGAACTAATCAAGAAAATTTAACCAAATTTGGCATATGGGGGTGGATACAAGAAATGTGTCTATGGTGTTTTGAGATCCCTCCCCTATATGCTAAGATAAGTTTAATAGGACATTTGGTAGTATGTTTCACAAAAAGTTATACAGCTCTTTTTGTAACGTTTACAACTTTCGAGTGATATGGTTGTAATGTCGGTCCATAAGCTCCAAATTGGGTCTATTCATCGATGCCGGTAGATTTGTTATTAATTGTTGTCTAGGTAAGATTTTTTTCTGATTTGAACAAAAGTTCACAAACCATACTATAATACAGCTGCTTAGAAACACTTAAGTGATTTTCACATATGATTTAACGGCCATTCGATAATCAAAACTTTATAATTCACTCTTGACAGGTTTTGTTCCTTTGGTTTGTGTTTAGATCAGACATTTGTATTGAAAATTTTACCAATAACAACATTTTTACAACACTTTTCGTACAAAAGGCCATAGATGGGATCATAAAAAAAAGTTTTTCACATTGGGTATCATTGTTATTTAACCTATGTGAACCGTTACTTATAACAATAGTTTATAACGTGGGACTATTTTTGTACATCTTAGCTGCAGTATTCGAATAATATGTTTATTTTAGGCAAACTTGGATCATCCGGAGATCGTGTAGATAATTTATTCAGCTTAAGCAGCGAAGTCACGATGTTCAAAAAGTTAGGGTAATCGAAAATAACGTGGAAGTTAACAACTGTAAATTGATTAGTTAACACATTGCTTCGAAATAAAATGGTCATCCGAATAGTCACAAGATTTTATTGATAATCACCGAACTAATGACATTCTTCTTCTTCTTTTAGCATTTTAAGCTTATTGCTTTCGCAATTCGCTTATTGCTTGATCTCAAATTAGTGTTCTAAATGCACTTCCACAGTTATTAATTGAGAGCTTTTGATGCTAGGTACCATTTTTGCATTAGTATGATTGTGACGCAAGTACAATCATACCCTATGCCCAGGGAGTCGAGAAATTTTCTTTAACGAAAACTTCCTAGACCAGACCGGGAATCGAACCCAGCCATCTCCAGCATGGTGTTGCTTTGTAGCTGCGCCTTTACCGACTGAGCTAAGGGAGGACCCAACAAATGACATATTTGATACATAATCCGAATAATGGAGCTTGGCTAACATTAAATCGCGTTACCATATATATCTACGTAATGATCGATAAAATTTTTCGGATTACCCATCAACATGTTCCAAATGATCCAAAAATGGTTGAATTGCATTCCCTAGACTTGCAAAATTGATCCACAGAATTTAACCTTTGTGTAATGAAATATATGCACATGATTCATAAAGGGTGTCCACGATGAAATTGCCACACACAAAATTGATTCGCAAAATTCGAGTTTTCATCCGATTGCCATCAAATTTTCAGGGATTGAGAAATAACTATTAAATTTCATTTTACCATTTTACTCGTATTTTATTTACAGTCCATACGCAAATGCCCGCACCTTGCCCTTAACCCCGGCCATAAGATTCTGCACAACCTGTGAATCAACCGTTTTTTGCATGTAAACCCATACTTTCTTCAGTTCCTCGACTGTCTTCACTACCTTAGGTCGTTTAAGAAGGTGCTGCTTCATAATCGCCCAGTACTTCTCGATGGGGCGGAGCTCCGGAGTGTTGGGAGGGTTGAACATTTTCGGCACGAAATTGACCTTATTGTCCGCATACCACTTCAGCACGTCCTTGGGTAGTGGCATGAGGCCAAATCCGGCCAGAAGATTGTTGGGACGTTGTGGGCCTTCAGGAGAGGACAGCCGCTTCTGGAGGCACTCTTTTATGTACACCTGTCCGTTCATCGTGTCCTGGGTCACGAAAGGTGCACTCCGCTTGCCGCACGTGCAGATGGCTTGCCAAACCAGGAATTTCTCCGCAAATTTGGACATCTTCTGAGTGCGGACATGCTCCGGAACGCTGAACTTATCCTTGGCCGTGAAAAACAGGTTGCCGGGGATCTGTTTGAAGTCGGCCTTCACATATGTTTCGTTGTCCATGATGCAGCATTCAACTTTCGTCAGCATGTCGAGGTACAACTTCCTGGCACGGGTTATGGCGGACTTGTTCTGCTTCTCGTCGCAATTAGGGGCCTTTTGTACCTTGAACGTTCGAAGCCCAGCCTTAGTTTTGGCCTTCTGGACAAAACTTCGGCTTAGGTGCAGCTTCTTAGCCACATCCCGAACGGAGGCGTTCGGATTTCGGTTGAAGGCCCCAACTACGCGGTTGTGATTTTTGGTGTTGTACGGAATACTTTTTCCTTCACTTCTGAGCTTCCGATCGGTGGTCAACCGTTCCTCGAGCCGCTTAATCACTCGCGACACCGTGGAATTCACGATTCCCAACGTTTTAGCGATGGAACGATGCGAGAGATCCTTGTTCTCGTGATGAATGCGCAAGATTTTATCACGCACGCGCTGTTCTTTCGACTCCATTTCCGCGAGTTTTGATCACTTGCAGGATGTAAATAATGCACTATGAACTAAACCCACCCAAATTTTCATTCAATTCCACCCAACGGTTAAAAAGTTAGAGCAATTTCATAGTGTGGCAATTTCATCGTGGACACCCTTTAAATGATTGAAAATGTTCCGTAAATGAACTGTCAATGATCCATAAAACAATGAGTAATGAACTATAAATTATAGAAATGATCCGTAGCAAATCAACTTTTTGCACTAAAACATAATATGGGTTGATCCATAAGTTGTGCCTGCATTTTTGAGTTTTGATCACCAATTTTTTCAAATTTTTGGTCCATAAAGATTGGGAAATTGAATATCCAGTTCATATCTGACAACTAGAGATAGTTTATTTAGTTTTTAAATTAAGTAAAACACATTTGAAAAGGGCGTATTTTAAAAAAAAAAATGGTTAATAACTCGCTAACGGTAAAAGATATCGGCAATGTTTAGACGTCAAAAGTTTAATCTTTTTAAGTTCTAAAAACAATTTGAAGACTACTGTTTTGGCAAATTCGAAAAAAAAGTTAGAGCACGAAACTGTTGTAGGGACACCCTAAGTAATCTAGAGAAAATTGTTCTAAATCGGTTTATTCAAAAGCTACAAAAATATTTTGTTGGCAACGTTGCTTGAAATTAGGTATACCTTCATTTCAACAAACGAAACAGTGAGGTTTATATTTCAACTAACGTAAGATCCAAACAAAACAATACTTGATGTACCCAATTAGGCGTTTCGCAGTATGATAAATTAGATCCTGAAGCAAATAACTTGCACCACACATAGCACTTATTATTATGTCAAACATTGCCAGAAATGTCCATACCAGAAGGATTTACTTACTTAAAATGTGTCTTTATTTGTTGTTTCATTCAATGTTTACATTTAATTATTACATATCAATTGTCTAGCCGAAGAGGCTCTTCATCTTTGTTGTTCATTGTGTTTGTTTGTGGTGTGATTTGTTATTTGGTTATTCTAATTTACATTTTATATCCCTTACTGGATACCAGAAGGATAGTAAGGCTTCTACTATAGTGTTTTACGACGGGTATAGATTATTACCCTGCTGAAATCATTTCGACATATGAAGCTGCTCTTTCGGGATACATAATTACAGCGACACCATGACTGGTTTCAGATGTAAATGAGTCTGCAAGATCTGATTCTGCAAATCTTCCGCTGCGAATCGCATTTCTTTGATGGTAAATTTTTGATTTTATTCCTCGCAGGCGGTTCAGCTGAGTTCTCCTGCAGCTGTTGGAGAATAGTTTTAGACTAGTTTCCGTGAAATTTTTGAAGAAGTCACTGCGAAAGTCACATTTCCGCTCAGCCAATTCTCTGATTAGCAGCAGCTACCGATTTAATCGCCGTGTGATCTCATGAAGAAGTTCTAATTAGCGTAACTGTGTTTCTTTACGAACACTATCTACGAAACAGTACTTTTAACTGGAAACGGTTAAGATGATCATATCAAACATATAGACTGTTCCAGAAAGTATAAGCAGACTTTCAAAATAACAAAAAAGTCATGTTTTTTTTGTACCATTCTAAAATGTCCTAAAATGACGCCAAAATCAGGCCAAAACACTACTTGACCTTCGTGCTGCCTGATCATCGGCAATAATCGCTTCTGGAGACATTCCTTAACATTCCATTCCGTTGTGATGTACGTACTAGATGTTTTACCACACTCGCATATCGCCTGCCAAACCATAACCTTCTTACCGAATTTTTCGGTAAAAATTGCCTTCTCCGTTTCGGGGATGGTTTGTCTTCGCTTACAGTATAGAATTGTGGTTCGGGAAGCGTTTTGTAATCTAGTTTCACATACGTTTCATCGTCCATTATTATACTCCAAGAATTTCTACACAATAACGAATCGTAGAGTTTGCGGGCCCGTGGTTACACGGACGCGGCCTGTGTTGGGTTCATTTTGGGTTTTGGGCTGTTTTTAGCCCAAGCCTTTCTTTGGCACGCATGATGTTACTCGACGAGGTCCCTAGTTTTTTCGCATAATCCCGAACGGAAGTCACTGGTTTTTGCTTATAGGCATCCCTGATCTTTTTATCGATATCCGGACTAACAGGACCGGATTTCCGACCACTCTTCGGCGCATCTTCAACCGTACACTGTTCTCTATATTTTCGAATCGCAGATCGTACCGCTCCGACCCTTACACCTTCCTCTTTGGCCAATTTTCTCAAGAAGAGTCCGCTCACAGTGCACCACTTGTGCACGATACTTTTTCGTTGTTCCGGAGTAAGACCGCGCATTTTGATAGGTAACACAAAACTGAGCACTTTTTTGATGCTATGTCATTCAGAAATGTGCAAACAAAAGGACGCAGCCAAAGCATGTTGAAATATTTCATTATATTCAAAGTTACCGTTAAAATAAGGTGTGCTTATACTTTCTGGAACAGTCGTTATGATCAAACAGCTAAAGAATCCAACAGCAAAATTACTCATCGATAATAAGAAGAGACCTTCATCAGGACGGTTTTACTTGGATAACTTAGGGTGTCCCTACACAGAAACAAAAGCGTTCACGAAAATGAAAACGGATCGGGAACTAGTTCACGTTTTCATTATTTTTACCCAAAAACTTTAACTATTACGTATATCAGTTCACGGTGTATTTTAGCTTGTTTTCGATTTAATGACTGCAGCTCACGGATCCGGGAACGGATTTTCTCGTTGTACAAAAAAAAAACTAGTTTTTTGCTCTAACTTTTTCTATTTCAAATTTGCGATCAAAGTTGTCTTGATATAGTTCTTAGAACACAAAAAGATAAAAATTTTGACGTATAAAAATTGCCAATATCTTCTACCATTAGCGAGTTATTTACGATTTTCTTATAAAAAAAATACGCCTTTTTTCAAATGTGTTTTACTCAACTTAAAAAAATAAGCTATCTACAGGTTTCAGATATGATATGTAATTATAAACATCTTCTCAAATGCTGTGAGAAATATTTGTTTTGTCTGTCCCAACCAGAGAAAGCAACATTTGAAAAAGGTATATTTTTTATAAAAATCATTATAACCTTTATTTTACATACAATAGCGCCAATTTGAGCACACCATTGTATCGATTATTGCTCTAGAATCAATAGGAACATAACATTGCTGAAAATTTTGAAATAAAATTGTTAGAGCAGAATAACTGATTTTTATAGGGACACCCTAAGCTAAGTAGGAAAAATAGCTCTAATTCGGTCAATTCTACAGAAAAAATTATACCATCAAAGTTGCTTAAGCATTAGCATTAGCATTAGCATTGACGTTTGCACACCTTGTGGATGGAGCTACGATGAGGAATAATTCGTTGAAGACATTGCATGCCACCATGAAACGAAACCAGTTTCTGATACGTTTCTTCACGCAATAATCTCCACGAAGACACTCCTCGATCGCTCACCTGGCCACGTCCATGCAACCGTTGGTGATAGGGAGGATTTGGTATCTACCTTAAGAAGACACGGGAACCCAGTAGCCTTCAGTAGATATCAAAGGAAAAATATGTAGTCGGAGAGAATAGTTGAACAGAATGCCCTGTTTGGTGCACTGAACAAAATGTATTCAAAAATGGTCGTTGGGAGCATCTAGTCTAAGAAGGTTAAGTGATGCTCCATTTATCTTCAAACGGTTGGGACTTTAGCATTAACTATAGTCCTAGCTCCCTATAGCTTATGGTTATAGCGCCATTACTCGCTCTCTGAAAAGAAAGAAGAAAACCGCCAAATCATATGTTCCCCCCCTCCCCCCATCACACACACACACACACTCACATATACCTCACTCGCCCACATCACTACTTCTGTTTGGATTTAGATTAGTGAGCGCCGACTGATAGTAAAAAGCGTCCAAACAATTCACCAACTGTCAAATATTGCAATTAAATGTCGACTACAATGTTTACAGGTTACAAAAATAATTGATTGTTGATTGTAAGGAAATGTACCTTATAGTTAACCTTTTATTAAACTTGATAGTTTATCACTGTTAATACTACTAATGTTAAAATTTGAATCAAAATAACCGAGAATAATAGATATCAGCGGCCGCAGCTCTGAAAACAAAATTTTCAAACGAATTAACTCGACAACATGATAAGTGCTAATGACCAATAGGTCTGTGCCATTACAGAGAAAAGACGATAAGATGCACGTCTGGATAAGCAGCGCATTTGATCTCATGATTGAAAATGACAAATACAAATTTGTCAATATATCTTCATACTACCGGAACCGTAATATTTTAATACAATACTTAGCTGAATGTTTGATCCGGTATCCAATTGCAGAAATAGGCAAGACTCACGACTGCATCATTTATCTAACTGCATGTTCACAAATCACCTAAGAGAAACTTCTGTTAATCAACTTGCGAGTGCTCATCCGTTTTCAGAACAAAACACTCGGCCAGTGTGTTGGTAGCATCCATAAACGTCCCCGCGGCGGTATTGGTGCCGACCAGCTGCCAATCGTTGGTCGCGCAAAGAAGCAACATCCTACAGGAGAACGACAGTAAAGAAGCCATCTTGAAGAAATAACCTCCAACGGGAAGATCCAATTCCCGAAAATTCCACTATCCACTGCACCGGTTATAGCACTTCACTTTTCCGCCGCTGCCGAACTGGTTAACATTAATTTTGTTCAAATTTAGTGAAAACTTGCGAAAAAAAACTGACAGCAGAGAAAACAAGTCCACTCGCGGCAAAAGCACACTTCGATCTTTCTTATTATACCATCAAAGTTGCTTAAGATACATATATTGGAATGCATATACATACATAGGGATAGGATGACCCATCATTTCATCGTTTTTCGAAGACGACTTTTTCGCGCGCGGGAGGTATTTTTCTATAATTAAAACTATCAACTCGTTTTTCTTAAAACAGCATTTCCGGTGTTTATGCCGGTGATAACTCAAAAACTAATTATTTAATTAAGCTAAAACTTACTGAATTTCTGTATTATAGTATAAACTTCTATATGAATTAAAAATTATTGTAATATTTTATTACTAAATATGGAAAAATGTGATAAAATGGCGGAAAAAATGTAGATTTTTAAAAAAAAGTTATTTGCACTGCAATTATTTTTTTTTTTTACTTTTTTTTTCAATTCATCTACCAATTGTAAGTGTTATTAGTGTTATTTTTTGGGTAAGCAGGTTTCAGATCAAAACTGCCACCAGGAGAGCCGGCACAAGCACAATACAACGTCTTTTCAACGCACTCTAGCGGCCGCCATTTTGTTGAAAAAAAAAATGGAAAAAATATTGTTGTATACTGCATGGATACACTGTAAATTAATTAATTAATTAATTAATAATTGTAAAAAAGTTTCGATTGATTTGAGTAAAAGCTTCCCCTTGAAAAAATTTAGCAATAATGAGTTTTTTTTATCGTTCTAACTGTATATCCCGCCTTAAAATGTTCGCATCTACAACTTTGTTAAGAAGGGCGCGTCACTCTCGCTGAAACTGTTGGAGTAGAACTCACAGCATCTCAATCGAATCGGTAGGATAAGAAAATGATACTGTTTGTTCCCTCCTAGACGCCGGTTGTCATACCACTTCATTGTCCAATTCCAGCTTAAATGATACCCTGATGCTCCCTCCCTTCCCAATATATATATTCATAGTTATGTAGTAATATGTTATATAATATATAGTGAATGAATATTATAATGATAAAAAATATAGTGAATGAATATTATAATGATACATTATATAGTAAGTGAATGTAAGAATGATAAGAACAATTCCATTTGTAAACCTGAAAGTTAAAACAATATAGTAGCTATGAGCAAAAAAAATGATTCAAACATATTTTACAAACTTGGAATATCCATGGATGATCTGAAATTATATAGCATATGAAGAATAGTAAATCAAAAATTTCGAAGAGCTGTTCCGTTTTCTTGAATCACAAAAACTTTCTGTAATGAGTCTCACTACAAATCATATCATTTAATATCATAACATTAAATAAAAATCTGACGTTATAATGTAAAATAAAAATACGGGCAAGCCAGTAAACTATATTATAATATATTTCCGTAACTTAGCTGGTCATCTACTCATCGAAAGACTTCCGCTGTTGCAGCTTCGATAAAATTAATATCTATTAAGATTAGAATTTGATTAGAGATTAGAAGTTGTTATAGTCAAATAACATAATAAGCGTAAGTATAATATCTGTTATCCACTGGTTTGTTACTGGAAAAAAAAGATTATATATGTATTAATATCCTAACAGTCTTGGAAAGCTTTTTTTTTTTTTTTTTCTTTAACCTCCTGGGCTAGTTTGTCTCTTACTCTTGGAAAGCTGAAAACAGCAAACAATTAGGAGAAATAAATTTAATATAAGCATGAATAATGCCAAAAACGTAGATTAAATAAAACCAGACAAAAAAAATCCGAAACATTAAACATTAAACATTTGATTATACATTGAAAATTAAAAAATATGTATGTATTCATGACATATGGATAAACATAAACAGCAGATTTGAAGAGCATTCAATAATTTTATTTATATTATAAGGGCCACCCTAGTTTTCATTCACACAAAAAAAACCTCATTATTAGAAATAACTTTGTAGAAGACAATTTCGCTACAAAACTTCAAACTTAGGTTGAAAATGTATCCTTCCAGATAAATTCATATACTGAACCACTGTGCATTGGCGATTTATTTATGGAATATTTTCAATAATTTATTGATCATGTGTATATATTTAAGTTCACAGACGTTACATTCTAAGGCTTAATTTTATAAGTTTAAGAAATAATATTGAACCTTATATGGAACATTTGCAGTATGTTTATATGTTATACGTACAATTTTATCGATTATTCCCTAGATGTTACCTTACACTTTTAACATTTTATTGTTAAATTTTATATAAAGTACGGATCACATTGCTGTATTTTATGGATCTTTTCTTCAATTTAAAGGTGCAAATTAGGGCTGCCATTTGTTCAGAGCTAATTCCGTTTGAAAACGTG
>JASCZW010020190.1:0-12647 GCA_034211315.2 Aedes japonicus | reverse complement strand
CATATGAGTTGTTCGACACAGTTTTTAGCATATGCAGCTAAGCAAGCCAGGAAGGTGAATCTACACCTCAAAAAGGAGCATCGTCGCCGAAGAGGAGCGAGAAGGTATCAAGTGGGAAGAGTGAAAGCTTGAATGCCACACCAGAAGTGACACCATAAAGGAAGATAAACTGGTGGCAATTTGATTGAGATAAGTTTGCCGTTGTTCCGTTTATTCATTTTGACGGGAAAGTGATTCTGCCTCTGAGATGGCACATATAGCGCGTTTATAATTGTAAGGCTACCCGCGAAACTGTTGCGTCACGTTGAAAACAAGAACCAGAACCAAGGCAAAAACACGGTTTTGTCTGTGGAATATTACAAAATATTTAGAAGTATTGTGAGGATTTACTTAATAACGAAACATAACATGAGGTGATTTTTGGCTCAATGATGAGAACCAGTTGGTTGAGCAACCTAGAGCATGAAGGTGCTATCAATAAATATTGTCCACACACGGATTGCCAATCATTCAGCTCTATACATTTTGGCATAAAAATTCCTAGACTCGGAAAACGAAACAGTTGTCTGAGTCAATGTTGGCGCCGCAATAGGTCCTGAAGTCGATAATATCCGAGAAGTTTCTTCCATCAATTAAATCGTGGTCGATTGGTGATTGGGTCCGTTGTGGTGATCTACAGGTGTACCGATATGTGAGACTATGCTGGATGTAGCAACTACGTATGGCCACGTTTTTGAAGGTGGCGAAATTAATGATTCTGAAGCCGTTTTCGTAGGTAAGGTGGTGGGCGTTGAACTTTCCTATAACCGGTCTGAATTCCTCCTCCTGGGCGACCTGAGCATTGAGACCTCCGATGACGATTTTGACGTCGTGGCTGCTGCTGTATTCTCTTGTTGTCATCGTCACTTCCTAGTTGATCCTAATTGAAGAAACGGCCTTTGAATCTCAACTTGCACATTCTGTTGTCGATTGGCCACCAACCAATCACGAGCTTTTGCATTTCGCCAATCACTATAAAAGCTGAACACAGCTCTGATAGATGCTATAACCATCCTTATCCGTATGTACCGTTGATTCTCCTGCAGCGCTCCATTACTATTATTTTTACGGCGGGCTTGTATGGACCTGCACCAATCCCCTCGTCTTGCCACACCGCGCACAGCTCTGTTTAGAATCCCACGCTGGCACGTGGACGATGATCGACCGCACCTAACATGGAGAACAGACGCCGTCAGCCGTTTTGAGCCGCTCCTGACATCCCAAGTAACAATTTTAGTTTTATTCCAGTCTTGTAGCACACCTCTCGGCTTTGTTGATAAAATTATATTCAAACCCGTTTTGTCTACCAACACCGCCTCTATGCTTCTTTAAAGCCGAAATTTGTACAAAGTGGCCCTCTCTATAGGCGGTTGTGAAAACAAGTTAATAAAACCTTTAGACCATAGAAAATATTCCAGTGAAAGATGTTGTGACCACTTGAGCAATAATAATATCTTAGTTCACAACAACAAAAACTAAATATAAACAAATATATTCCATAAATTAACCATGAATTTCCTTAAAATTTATGGAAATCAATAAATTGATCTCAAAGAATGCATAAATTGGTCATGGATCTACAGTTTGGGTGCATTGCATTTTAAATTTGGTGCATTTAATTGTCCACATTTTAATTATTTCTTATATTTCAATATGGCGATTTACGCTAAAGTCACGGGTTCGAATCCCACTGTGTCTGTGGGTAGTTCAGATTTACAAACAACTTATTCTTTAGTAAACACTTTTTATGCATTAATTTAAGAACTTAATTTTAACTCTCACCTTTCAGTCAGAATATTCCTCTTTGTTATCTTCGAAACAATGATTTTTTCCCACTCATCCAATGTGCTGTCGCCTGTCATCGATCGAGTACTCCGTTGACAGTTGTCACCGTAATCCAATCGGGTAACACCGCGGAACACTATCCTGAGGCAGTGCGCCCAGGTACAACCTCCATCACCCGTCCCCTGATCCAACTATTCCTATTGTCGTCCTCCACAATCAGCACCAGGTCACCGGTAGCGATTGCCTTCACTTCCCCGAACCACTTCGTTCTCCGGGTTAGGGTTGGTAGCATCTCTCGAAGCCATCACCTCCAAAAACAGTGAAGTTGGTGGTTGAACATGTTCCAAGAGTTCTTCATAGCTAACGAGCTATCGATCGGCTCTGCCACAGGTTGTCGAACGCCACTCGAGCTTCCTAGCAGGAAATGGTTTGGAGTCAGTGCTTCGCTTTCGTCCGCGTCCAGACGCAGGTACGTGAGTGGGCGATTGTTGACGATCGACTCTGCTTCGACTACCAACGTGTTCAGGGATTCGTCGTCAAGCTTCCGGTCATTGTTGTAGGCACCCATCATCGCCTGTTTGACGGAACGTACCATACGTTCCCATGGAGGAATGAAGAGCCACCTTGTTGTTGTATTAAACAGGGTTGCGGCAAGACCTAGCTGCACCTGTCTCATCAGCACCCGCTCCGCGCCATGAAAATTTGTGCCGTTATCCGTGTGGATTTCGGCAGGAGCCCCACGACGACCCACGAAGCGACGATTGCTCTTAATGCAAGAATCCGTTGACAAACTGTGCACCACCTCGCAATGCACTGCTCGAACAGTGAGACAAGTGAACAGCGCTATCCATCTTTTTGCGGTGCTGCGGCCCACCATCACCAACAAGGGTCCAAACAAATCCAGGCCAACATAGGTACATGGTCTGGCAAAAGAAGCTAGGCGGGCGGGAGGCAGTGAAGCCATCTTCGGAACTTGAGGAACAGCTTTGCGTACTTTGCAAATGGTACACCCATTGACGATTCTCCGAACAACTGTTCTGAGTCGAGACACATGATACCGCTGCCGTATTTCATTTACTACGGTTTCCGAATTAGCGTGTAGAAACTTTCGATGAAAGGCGTCCACGATCAGAAGCGTCACCCGATGATATCTGGGAAGGATCGCTGGAAATTTTGCGTCATTATCCACATTTTCAGCTGCTTGTATTCGCCCGTCCACTCTTAAAACTCCGAAATCGTCAACAAACGGCGTCAGTTGATACAATGCACAGTGCGTGCTCAGGCCTTCCTTCGGTATGCACGATGAATTTTGGTTGCTTGAAAGCATCGCAAGTTCTCCAGAGTAAGCCTGCCATTGTGCCATCCGAATCAAGGTGGTTTCTGCCTGTCGTAGCTCCTTTTGAATGAGGTAACCAGTATTCTTCTCTTCACCGTAAATCTTCCGCTTTAGATTACCTACGTACCGATGCACATATGCCGTTGCTCGATGTAGGCGCTTCCATTTGGAGAAACGTTCGCAATCCACTGATAGGGGTACTGCAGTTTCGGCGTGAACGTTACAGACACGTAACTCTTCCTCGACGTTGTTTTGGGGCATTTTCTGGTTCGGCCACTCTTCCTCGGGTTTCTGTAGAAATGATGGTCCTTGAAACCAGACTCCTCCTACTTCCAGGGATGGGCCGCTTCCCCATTTGGTGGCATGATCTGCTGGATTCTGCTTTGACGGTACCCACCGCCACTCGTTCACGTCAGTCTGCTCCAATATTTCGCCAATCCTGCAGGAAACATATTGCTTGTACAACCGGGGATCTGCTCTCAACCAAGCGAGCACCGTCGATGAGTCTGACCACAAATATTGCTCCGTGACGTTCACTGTATGGGATTCCAGAATGAAGCGCATTAAGCGGGTCCCGAGCGTGGCAGCCTGCAACTCCATTCGTGGTATTGATAGAAGTTTAAGCGGCGCCACCTTCGTTTTCGCTGTCACCAACGCACATCGTGGCATTCCGTCGTCGTTAATAACTCGAAAATACGCCACTGCTGCGTATGCCACTTCGCTTGCGTCCACAAACACGTGCAATTGTAGTTGACGATAGCTCTGCGTAGTGGCGTGCGGGAAATAGCATCGGGGGATCTTTATGGTCGATATTTGTTTTAGCAGGACCGTCCAGCCCCGCCAACGTTCACAATGATCTTCGTTTATCTCTTGATCCCACTGTATCCCAGCGTGCCAAATATCTTGCAGCAGTATCTTTCCATGGACCATGAGAAAGCTTAACAGCCCAAGCGGGTCGAAGAAGCTCATCAAGCATCGCAAGATTTGCTTTTTTGTAGAGCGATCATCACTGTACACGAATTGCTGTACATCATTTTTGAATTGGGCGCAATAGCTTAGAGCGTCTTCATCCGTCAGCCATAGCATGCCAAGCACTGGTCCGTATGCCGTGCTTTTGTCCAGAAGTAGGTGTCGGCTGCTAGCATCCGTATCATCTCCCAAGCGCTGTTCCACGTATCTACTATTACCTTATCTAGCAACGCGCCGATCAGTAGTTCAGGACGTCGGTAGAAGAGCTGAAGAGTGTTGATCACTTGTGGAACTGATTCCGGGAGCATGAGACGGCTTCTGACTGCTTCATACGCTGCACCTTTCAGACACCGTTGCAGCCTGGTTAGATTTTCGACACTTGAATAACCACACGCGACGTTTGAGTTCACAAAAGCACTGATAAAGATTGGCCAGTCCGCGGGATCACCGGTGAAGGGTGGCAAATCGTGAGGCATAATCTGTCGTGCGGCTAACTGCGAGGGGGAAGGTACACAATGTGACACATTTGGTACCAAATAAGTGGGAGGTACACTTGTCGTCGGCATACTGGTTGCCGGAAGAGTGGGAGCATTTGGCTGCATCTCGTTATGATCCGCCCTTGAGGCCCATTGAGTTTGATTCCTCTCCAAAAGTGAAGGGAGAGGAACGGTTGGAGCATGATAGCCTTGTGTAACAGGCTTACTCCCAAGTAGGTTTGTTTGAGCTAGGTAAAGAGGACTAATTGGCCCTAAATTCTCTAGCATCTCTTGACATAAATTTAGGCTCGGTTGAGCAACATTTGCATCAACCGTATGGTTATGTGGTGGCTTACCTGATGGCATTACGGGGGGTGCATTGGGGATAGGGATACCGGACCGATGTCTCATGTTACCTTCTACGAACCGTTCGGAAATCTTCGGACCGGTTTTCGGAATTGCGCCTGTACTGCTCTGGTGGATCACTTCGATGTGTTGTCGATCCGCTGGTGGATGACTTTGTTGTCTCTGCTGGGCTGAATTACTTCCCATCGCTGTCGAACGCGCACCTTACTCCATGGCCGATGATGCTTCTACTTCAAACGTTCCTCCAGAAGTCACTCCCTCAGTGAGCACTACTCATTCAAGCACTTCCCCAGCGGAAATTCCACCTACAGCACCTTCCGATGAATGGCGGCTCATCCAACGCGTCACTCGATCCAGGCTGGCACGACGACTCACGTGGCTGTGGTTGCTCCCATTCTCCCCTTCTTACTCCAGCTGTTCGAGCAGATTGTATTTTTCCTGCATCATCTTTCGGTCCAGCTCGATGGCTTTTTTCTCTGCCTCCAACGTGCGCTCAGGGCAATAGAAGCCGACCTCCCACTAGATTGTGAGGTTACACTCACCGGCATACATTTTTTGCAAGTCCATGCTCGTTCTGCGACCGACTCCGTCACTCCCGCACAGCGTTTGTGTCACCAGCTATCGCACTGGTCACATTGGACAAAACTATCGTAGGTTACGGGGCGCGAGCTGTTAACACAGCCTCCCGGTTGATTCATGTCCGGCGTGCGAGATGACTCGTCATTGGCGATGGTCTGATTCGAGCGACCAAGCTCATTTCGAAGTCGAAAGTTTTAAAGGATGTTGCGGGGCGAAACAATTAACACCGGGTTCTCAGCAGCTCATAAAAAAATCAAATTGTGGTTAAGTGCAGCTTGAAGACTTTCGGTGTTCTTATATATAAACCCCCTGCTCAGTTGGTTTTCCTTTTTTGTGAATAAATGTGTCTGTGGGTAGTTCAGATTAACAAACAACTTATTCTTTAGTAAACACTTTTTATGCACTAATTTAAGAACTTAATTTTAACTTTCACCTTTCAGTCAGAATATGCCTCTTTGTTATCTTCGAAACAATGATTTTTTCCCACTCATCCAATGTGCTGTCGCCTGTCATCGATCGAGTACTCCGTTGACAGCCGTCACCGTAATCCAATCGGGTAACACCGCGGAACGCTATCTTGAGGCAGTGCGCCCAGCGGCAACAGTGCATAACACGTATAACGACGGAGAAATAAGAGAAACAGACACGATCGAAAATGAGAAGAATAGAGCATATCAAGCTGAACAATGCATTAGGTCCTTAGTAACATTGACAGCCTCTCTTCGCCGACTTTCTCTTCGCGTTCCTACGGCTCTGTAAAAACATGTTCAAGTATTTTCAGCACACAGTACGATAATATTAAGTGTAATTAAGGATCCAATACGTCAAAACTATCAGCAAATCGTTTCATAGATAAAATATTAACGAAAGAGAAAGTCGACGAAGAGAATCTCTCAATGTTACTAAGGACCGAATACATTGTTCAGCTTCCCAGTAAGAAAAATGTTAGAGTTAGACGTAGTTAGAACTATGTTAGACGTTACCAACATAAAGCTTTCAGTAATAGTTGCATGCTTTCAGGAGGAATTTGTTACGCTACGCTGTCATTCTCTTTTCAGCGAGCTTAACCTTATTAAGTCGAGATTCCCACTGATAACGCAAAAGAATGACATCACATACCATTTCAAAACCTCGAGTCGAAGTCTTGCGGCGTGAAGAAAATGTCGACAAGATGTTTGGGAATATATACAGATGTTTCACCTTCGTCACTTCAGTGTACGCCCGGCCCAAAGCTTCATGATCTGACTAGGTGGATTTCAGGGTTGCCAGAGCATCTGTTTATGTTTAATTTAATTGAATTTAAATAATATTTAATTTACGATGGTAGTAATACTAATTTTGTCATATTAACACTTCTAAGGGATGTTTTCTAGCTTTCAGGTCTGATAAATTCGGTTGCTTTGGTGTTAAATAATTTCAGAACTAGATTTTTATACACTTTTGATTGTTATTTTTGTATTCTCCCCAGCGCGGAAGTAACGATCTTTGATGAAGTTTTTCGGAAGCAGATAATTTCCATGGAGATGAGAAATTATATGCTTCTGAAAAACTTCATCATAGATTTTTATAGAAATTTTCACCAAGACGAATGTTTTAAGATATGCTTTATGAATAGCCATTTGCTTGAATTGATTAATTGCCCCTAAGCTATAGAGCAGGAAATACAGGTTTCTTAAAAAAACTAACCCAGCGCAATACTTCCAACGAAAACCATCATTGTATGAATTCTTTTATTTTTCTACACAAAAATTCAAAATTTCAACAAAGCTCTTGATAGCTCGAGACGCAAATTCTATGGTAATGTTCTGAAAATCACTCTGACAAGATAACTGAGCAATAACAATGTATCTGTACATTTACGCACCAAACCCTGGGGACCTATATTTTTTTTGCCTAATAAACAGCATCCCTGATAAAATACATTTCGACATTATTCAATTATATCGTTGCTACTTAAGCCTTAGTTCAGAAATTTGAAGCAGTAGTTAAATCATTTTTATATAAATTTGATTTATTATTCATACTTATCGCTTCCAAGAGCTCGCTTCCAAGAATTTCGAAAATATTTTCTAGACCAGAATTTGAACTCTGTCTAGTTCAGTATTAAAATGTACACGTGAGACTGTAAATTTGAATGGGTTACAAATGGTGAGTTTACAACCTGGAGTTAACACAAGTTCCTATCTACGATTCATATGATCATAAACGATTGCCACCTGACCAATATGTTGGTGGCACTGATTGACGTATTCTGATTTCAGCATAACATTTACTTCTGAACCTCAACTATTTCCATAGAAGACTGGCATGCGCTCATAAGCAGTATATGATTATATTTTATTTAGTTCATTTAGTGGTTTATTGATAAGGCCTTCCATTTTTTTCCGAAATCATCAAACCGGGCTATACGGTAACTTAAACTGCCATCTTTGCAATATAACTAGCACGGTCTTCTAGAATAATCTGTTGCTTTTAGAGAAAAAGCATGTTGTTTACTGAAGTTTTATCTATGGTAGTTGGAATGATTCACTATGTTTCTCAGCTTTTTCAAAACAATCAATATATTAATACATACAGAATTCCTCTTTTCAGTAAAAAAAAAAACTGTGAATATAAGGTATATTTTGTACATTCATATATCATATTCCCTTACGTATAAGATCAGATAATTGGTATACGAAAGGAACCATTAGGGCATCCGATTGAAACGAATTGGATAGGAAGAGTGGGAATGCCATCTTCCCGTCATTAATAATTTGTGAATAAAGGGGTCTTGTCCTTACTGATTAGGGCATTCTCTTGTTCGGTATCTCTCATTTTCTACAAATTTTACAACCTTGTTGTTGGATTAAGATGTTACGATTTCACTAGTTCTTCAATTCTAAGCCGCAGCTACCAAGTAACACTAGGCTGGAGGTGGCTGCGTTCAATTCTTGTTCTACTCTAGGAACTTTTTGTCAAGGAAAACTTCTCGACTCCCTGGGCAAAGGGTATGATTATCCGTGCCACACAACCATTCTAATGCATAAATGCATTTGGAACACTAAGTTGAGAGCAAGCAATAAGCTGAAATTGGACCATTGATGACATTTGGCCTAATGCAAACCTTATTAAGTATTGCCGCAGAGAACAGACATCCAAACTAGAATATATTTCTCAAAAAACTTGTGTAAGGATTCAAATTAAAATACGTTAAAACACTATTGCCATCTCTCGGGATGTGGCCACTTGCGATTTTTAATCGAACATGGGTAAGATTCGTTGACCGTGCGGTGAAAGAACTGAACTGCCAAAAATTTAGTTGATGAATAAGATTTCAAGCTGGTCAATGGGTGGTGATGCCAGCGCTGCCACGCTATTGCCAGTTCATTACGATTATGAAATGGCCGTTAAATTTCTTACACAGTTTTTTAATTTGACTTGGATGTCTGTTCTCTGTGGTATTGCGAATTGGGTTATTCGACTTGTTGGATCATTTTGTTGGAAGTAGATTCTCGTGTTTTCGTAGGTTTCGTGTAAGAGTTTCTGCTTATGGGTCCACTCATCCGTTTTTGGCCCTTCACAGAGCGTTACTGTGAACTCAGACCAATAATTCAAATTGATTTGTGGTGGTGCATGCAAGACAAGGTATTTGAAAAAATGGTGGCTCAAAAAGATGATTTTTGATGAATTTCTATTGATTTAGTAACTGAGTTAAATTTCAGTGACTTTTGCTGCTAATTTAGTGATGGGTCATTAGTTTCATTATTCATTACAAAGTAAAACCACAGAGAACAGGCATTGATGTCCGTATACCTTTTCTAACAGTAACAAGTAAAAGCAAGTGCAGAGAAAAGCAAACAAAACTTTTCAGGTAATGTGCTTTGATTTTAATTGATAAACATTGACATGACAATTATCGCACAACTGCAGCGCCGCCTACCAGGAGCATAATGACATACATTTGAAATGTCTGTTTAAAGTTTTACATAAGTAGCAGACCGAAGATGAACGTCTGTTCTTCTGTGTTCAAACGTACAATGTCCAACGTCAATTAGTTTTTCAGCATTTCAGCATAACATTGACTTTGAAATTGAACTTCTAAATTTTAACTATTATTTTCATAAAATACTGGCATGCACTTATAAGCAGTAAAGGATTATATTTAAATATTTTGTTTAGTGGTATTATGTTAAGATAAGTCATTTATTTCAGAAATCATCAACCCGGGCTCTTTCGATCACTCCAATTGCTATGTTTGAGAAGTAACTAGAACAGTATGAAGAAAATTTTACAACATTTATAATAAAATAATATCTTTCATTGAAATTTAATCTTTGATATCTGGAACGATCTAATCTGTTTCCAGCTTTTCCAGGACTAGTAGGATATTAATACATACAATATTTTTTTCTGCAACAATTCAGTGGATTTATTGTCAGATATTCATTGTTCATACGCATATTGATTTCATGTATTGACTTACTGTAGTTACTTTTTACATGGTCAAGAAATAAAAATTTTGTCTTAGAATTCCATTTACATGGTTAAAGTTTGTAATTGGTGCAAAAACATTTGGGTTTTTATCATATACACCGTGTTCAATATATTCTTATACAAAATAAAACTTTATTTATTTCAAATCGGTAATCCAGATTTTATTGATAACTTTACCCATTATATTGCAATATAATACTGATCAACTACTGCATATGTTTTGGAGTAGCACCGCCTTGACCTTCTTGACCAGCTCTAGACGTTCGAAACCGTCACGTACGACTTTCCTCGGCATTTCGTCCCAAATTCGTTTGATTACGGGTTTGAATTGGTTCATATTAGACGCCCTGTGGTCATTCACCTTCGTCAGTATGTACACCTCTTGTACGGTATGGCTTGACAACTTTCTCCAAAATTTTCGTTTTATATTATACGGCATTCACTTTAACGCCTTTTTTTGATGAAAACCAGTGGTAATTTGCCTCGCTTGCAAATTCCTCCCCAAACCATCACTGACGCAGTACTTTGGAACCGTGGAATATTCCTATCACTCTCTGGAATAGTTTTAAAACAGAGAGCCCACATAAAGTTTACCATTGCTTTTTTATCAGTGTAGGGAAAAATATGAATGCGAGCTATTCTACTTTTTCCAGTTTTTTTTTTTCAAAGTAAAATTTAGTTTACTGCAACATTTTTATATATTGTTTCAATGTTTAATATACCTGCGATGAAAACTTTCACGAAAAATCACGCTTGAGTGACAAAGTTATAGCATGCAGTGAGACTAGATGACGGAAAACGAAATAACCCAAAAAATAGTTTGTGTCAAACTTAATTTTTAGTTACTTTTTCTCGAAACAAAATTTCAAATTGATTTTACCATCAAGCTTGGTTGAATCAATCTAAAAAAATATTTGGTTCCCTGATTTAATGTAACCTGTGTTTTGGTAATAATTAACCCCTTTCATGGTGGAAAAACAACAATATGTTAGTTTAGAACAACCATAATTTATGTTAAATTGTGGTAATATCCACAAAACCGCCTATATGTTTCAAAACAAAATCGTTGGATTTTTAAACCAACAAGTTTTTTTAGTTTGGATGTCAACATTGTTTTTTCTGCGGGATGGGTTAACGGTTTAAACAATACAAATATATGGACAATTAAAAATTATAAGAAAACCGGGATATTATTAAGTGGAATTTTCGGTGTCTGATTGTATTGATATGCAATTAATTAAGAAGTTACAATTTGATGAAGTTAAACATAATTCAAACTCATTCAGTTGAAATTATGATGACAAGTTGAATAATATCACCCACTTGCAGAAACACACTAGATGACTCGGTAAATGTAGTATAGTCCGTTTTTTAATCAACCTGCCCAGACTAAAGACGAATCAAATAGATATAAAAAATTGAATAGATACAGAAATAGATATAAAAATTGAAATACATATGCTATCAGATTTCATTTGACACAATATAAAGATAATTGAAAATGATTATGGCAACGCTGGCAGCTAAAGGACGAAAGAATTACGTCGCAGATGTCGTTCTTCTCTTACGCTCTGAACCTGCAAACGCGAGAAGCTGGTTGATGGATGCTAATTCAACCGATGGATACTACTTAAAAAGAAGGTGAGTAATCAAAGTTTTATGGTCATTTATTTTCACTCTGGTAGTATTCCATAACTGCCAAGTTTTGTGTAGAAGAGTGTCAATAAACGACCATAAAACTTTGATTGCAAAACCAAGTCTAATGGGGTCGCACCACCCGTATTGAATTACGCCTAATTTTAGTCTATCGTTAGACTAAATCGAGAGCTTTTTAACTCCATACCGTCTAACATTCTGTGTCAGATCTGTCTAACAGACGTCTAACATTAGACGAAAGTTAGACAACATGTTCGACGAACGGTCTAACGAATTCGACTAACGTTAGACTTATGTTAGACTAACCTTTCTTACTGGGTTGATATGCTTACAATCGATGAAAAGCTAAACCTAGCACCATAGAAGTTGGAGGTCAGGTAGTAGCGTAGCGAATGTAAAAGGACAACAAGTCGACTTCGAACTTTTCACCTGAACAATTTAGTATAGTCAGAAAACGGGGAACAGAAGTCACCATAAGGTCTTCGTCGTCTGGCAAAGAGTTCCGAGAAGGTCTGCTCACCTGAAGTCGTTACCAAAGCAATCGTTACCGGAGATTCATCCGATTGGAAATGCAAGCAGTTCGTGTTATTACCAAATATTGAATCGTCACGAGGAGGAATCTACAAGTAAATCGAAAAGCCTACGGAACGACCACAGTTCTCCTGTAAAATCTAAGGGAACTTGAATTCAATCCAGTCGGCTGAAGGATTGTATAACGTATTAGGTACATAGTCTTGTCTGTTTTCAATTTATGGAAAAGTCGGGATGTAGGGTTCTTCTGTTCTGCCTTAAGATTGCTGCTCCATGTATTTTTTTCCTATCTTTTATCTCTCTCTCTCTCTCTCTCTCTTGTCAACTTACTTCACAATTTCAAATTGATAAATCTCGGTTGTTAGTGAATAAACATCGAAAGGAACTCTATCAGATTACTCACAGCAAGTAAGTATACATACTGATGTGATTAA
>JASCZW010020189.1:0-12646 GCA_034211315.2 Aedes japonicus | reverse complement strand
ATTTGCATTATATGCATACATTTACCAACATTTGCATACCAAAATGACATGTTAATTTCGGTGTCCTGAGACCGACACATGCAAGCGTCCTTTAGCACATAAGAATGACTTTAAAGAGA
Organism: Aedes japonicus; assembly: GCA_034211315.2. Lineage (NCBI taxonomy): Eukaryota > Metazoa > Arthropoda > Insecta > Diptera > Culicidae > Aedes > Aedes japonicus. The sequence continues at coordinate 12,527 of JASCZW010020189.1, read as the reverse complement.
TAAGAAAATAAATTCCGTATGTGTCAGTTTCAGAAGACATAATTTTACACGAAATCTTTGTTTACGTTCCTCGACTTTTTACAAAGAAAAAACAAGTTTCGTATATAATTAATAATTTTATAAGTGTGTAGACGGTAGTTTTTCGATCTGCACTTAAGAACACATCGAAAGATTTATAATGACAGAGAAGGGAATCTTTCATTATTAAATTCGTTCCTAGACATTCGATAAGAAAAGTTTCTATTTAGCATCGTTTCGTGTTTGCACGCACTGTTTGCCATTCCCACCTCTCTTAATCTTGGGGACAGCTGCAAACAATGAAGTGTGCGTTTTTTCCTTTTTTTCCATCAGCATCGGGCTGATTTATCTCCTGTCCTTGAATATCATGTGAAAGATCCAGGCCAGTCCCACAGGTGGATCGCGAAACTGGTGCAGAAGAAGAAGGTTGACAAATTTGCTAAGTAGTACTTGGTGAAGCAGGAGATCTGTTGATGCGGCAAATTCAGCAAGCCGTACATAACAACCGGCACCATCATTGGCTAAATATATGAAGAAGAATGCCCGCAGAAACGCCTGCTGCCTTTTACCGGTCCCACGAAGGTGACATTCTGTTTTGGTCGGATCTCTATCCTGGCATTACGCGAACCTGGCGATGTAGAGGTACGAAGCCAACGATGTTGTTTTTGTGCCGAAGGAGGCAAGTCCAGAAAACTCGCCAGAACTTCGCCCAATAGAAAAATTCTGGGTAATTATGACGCCGCAAGCTAAAAATAAACCCAACAGCGGGAGATAATTTCTCACCCGTGTTAGGTAGTATTGGGAGAGGCACAAATCGCTAGAACCAGATAAAAGCAATAGGTTGTTGTTGTTGTATAAGAGCCCGATCGGTTGCATAACCTTTTAACAGTCAAGGGGATTTCCTCCCCCTTGCCTACCCTGCATTGGGTAGTATGGTAAAGGGTTATGTGCTTGATTCGGATACTACCGTCCAATGCCCTCCGCTCGTTTTCAAACTTATATCTTTTAATTTCAAAGCCTGCCGTTGAACTATCAATACACTTTCTCTTCACTTCTATTCGCTCTAGCAATAAATTACCGTCCACTCCTAGAGCTTCGCATGGAGATGAGAAATTATCTGCTTCTGACAAACTTCATCAAACCAACTTTGCCTAATATAACTAATATTTTATTTATCCCTGAGAGTTTCAAAAATATCCGACTTAAAATGAACTTTTGGTGATTTGCACTGTTGCATTGTTTTCGAGTACAATCTTTAATTAATTTCAGACTTCATCCACACTACAGTCTATATCAAGTGAAAAGATACTTTGTTCTCAATCTATGGGTTGCGACTCACTTGCCCTATAAGGATTACACGAGTCGGTAATGAAGTTTCAGAAAGGCTAAACATACAATATAGACTGTTGTGTGGCTGGTAGGGATGGCACACTGGATACACTGCATGCATTTGATACATTAATGAGAATTATATGCATTCTTATCCATTTCAATATAACTCATAGCACTTTCCATAGTATTAGAATACGGAATGGATTGAAAGCAGTACATGCGCCAGCTGAGATATTTGATGAAGCTGTATGTGATTTATAATTAAAGCTGCCTCTATTGGGACGCTAATCCATCTGTTTACGTCTTATCTATTTATTTATTTATTTATTTATTTATTTTCCGGAGGAGGGGAAAAGCCCATTTTAGGGGAGCCATAGCTTTTTTTTCTAAAATGGGCATAAAACCTCCTCATCTTTAGGTATCAACAGATTACATTCCAAATGATACAATCAGCTCTTAAAACTAACATAAAATATTCATAATTTCTAATCACTATACTATACTATGCTATCTTATCTTATCTAAGTAATTGAAGAAATCTACTTTTGTTACAATAACGAGACAATGAAAGTCGAAGACATAATAACAGCGATTGAACACACGACACATACTACTGATTGGCTCATTATAGCCATAATTAAGTACGGAAAGTAGAAATACATACGAAAACGAATGTGTGCGGAGAGGGGCGACGACGAATATCAAAGTTCAACTCACTAGCACAGAAGGGCAATCTCATATGGCCACAGGAAAACATCGGACACGAATGAAGCCTTTGTTGCCATTCTGCGAGTTTCCGAGAAGATCGAGGCCGATGAGCTTACAACGATCTTCATAACTGGGAAGGTTAAAAGGATCATTCCAAGGTAACCGCCGTAGAGACATAGCGGACAAACTTGCGTTGAATTGCCTCTATTTGCTGTATGTCGTTTTGGTAGTATGGAGCCCATACAACTACTGCATATTCTGAGTATAGAGCGAACCAGTGAACAAAATAGTGTTTTTAGGCAATGAATATCGGAAAGTCTTTTGCAGCACGGAAAAATGAAGCCCAGGCATTTGAGGCTTTGGAGGTAATGTAAGTCACATGGTTCTTAAAAGTTAAACGCGAATCCAGAAGAATGCCTAAATCCTAACTGTATCCTCGCGTTTCAGAGACGTTCCTGCGAATAGTGTAGTCAACTAATCTCTATAGAGCGTTTCCTGGTGAAGGAGATTACCGAGCATTTTCCAGCATTGAGGCTCATACGATTTGTTAAGCACCATGTAGAAAAACGGTCAAGTTCCCATTGTAAAAATTGTGCGTCTTCAGGGCAGGTTATGTACGTAGTATAGTTTGAAGTCATCAGCATATGAGAGTTTGAAACACTTGAGTACTAGGTTAACATCATTCAAGTACAGCAGGAATAAGAAAGGTCCAATATGACTGCCCTGTGGAACACCAGACGTGACAGGAACGGTTCCGATGTTGTGTTTCCAATTTTGACTGCCATAGAACGACCAACTAGGTAGGAACTAAGCCAATCTAGTAACAGTACTGGAGAAACCAAGACGATCGAGTTTAGCTATCAAGATGTCATGGTTGATTTTATCAAACGCTGCAGAAAAATCGGTGTAGATTGCATCGACCTGTTTATGAGCTTCTATAGTTCTGATGATGAAGGATGTGTAGGATACCAGATTAGTGCAGGTGGATCGTTTTGGCGTAAATCCATGTTGAGTCTCGGAAATATAAATTGAGACAATGGTGCTTCAAAAAGTCGAGAACTATCATCTCAAACAGTTTAGATGTGGCACACAAAGCCGGCGATTCCTCTGTGGTTGGACACTTGTCGCTTTATCGCCTTTTTATGCACAGGAAAACAAATGATTCCTTCCAAGTACTTGGAAAGGATCCAGATGAAAGAGAGGCGGTTGAAAATAGTTGTCAACGGAATCGAAAGTGCGCGCACTACACCTTTTCAACTGTAATGGATGGTATGCCGTCAGGACCGGGATTTGAGGAACATTTCAAGCGAGCACAAGCGGATGCAATAGTATCAAGTGTTATTAGTGGATGCGGACCAATGGCAGGACGTGGAGGATACATTGGCTAGAGCTTCGGACAACTGATGATGGTCAAGCGTTTCGTCTGTAAATACTGCTGAGAACTGTTCCCTGAAGAGGTCGCTTATGGACGACAGAGAGGAAGCTTCTTTCTCGCCAAACTTCATGATTGTAGGTAGTCCTATCTCCTTTCGTTGTTCGTCGATGTAAGGACCAGAACTTTTGAGGGTTGAGTTTTAAATTTCGTTGAGTCTGCTGCAGGTAGCTACGAAACAATTCCTTGTTGAGCTTTTTGTATCTGTTATTGCAAGTGATGTAATATGACCGCGTGTAGGAGTTGCGGTTCTTCGAGAATTGTTAAGAGCAGATCTTTTAGCTGACTTCCGACCTCTAAGATTTCTATTTGACCAGGAGGATACTTCGAGTTTTGCAGACTATTTTTGGTGTGAATTGATCTATGGCGAAGTGAACAATGAAATTATAAACTTCGACCGTTATTTCAATTGTTAGGTTTTGAAACATATCATCCCGTTAATTGAAGATAAAAGAGGCTCATTTTGGTGAAGTCCGTTTTCCTGAAGTTATAACGAATCACTTCCGAGGTAGAGATGAATTCATAGGAATGCATTCGTTTACAAACAAGTGAAGGGCTGGATGATGCTGACATGTTTTCACCAATGGAGCTGGGACTTCGGTAACAGTAATATCACGGCTGCAACCTTGCTCCAAAAATGAGCATTATCCTCAACAACTTTCAGACCCATGAAATAAAGTTCCCAGCTAAGGACTGTGATGAAGTAAACTTGAAAAGTTAAAAAAATAATAGCTCTGTAAAATTCGTTTAATCAATTCACCCCTCGTTTATTGTGTTTACGAATGTTATCAAAAAGTTTTCTGGCGTGTGATCGTCGCCAAATGGATGGAAAACCCGTGCGCCCAGGAAGGCTCGATAGATTGTTCTCTAGGATCTCAATAATAAGAGATTCCACGTAACAATTTTGGTTTTATTCCAGCCGTATAGCACTGCATTCTATAAACGGTTGTGAAATCAAGTTAATAAAACCTTTATAAGACACAAAGATTTTGAAAATGTTTTAATGAAAGATGATATGACCACTTGAGAACCTTAATTAAACCTATTGGCTACCACGGTGGTTTCGTGATTGGTCTTTGTTGTTCTGTTTTGTTCGATTCTCTGCTATGCTGATTCATTTAGCATTAAATAATATCCCAGAAAAAAGCTCTAGTCTTGCGATTGGTTCTCAGAAAAAAGTTCTAATCACGATTTGGATCATATGCGCATTTAATTTTATGGTGAATATTGGCACGATAAGAGTTGAAAACTAATGCGCCTCGGAAATTATGCGAGTTTACAACAACATGAATTCAATAAGATTATCGGAAAAAATGCTGAAATTGATTTCTGATCTTAAGTTCATTTTTTTTAATAAAAAATCAGTTGCGATATGAAAATATCAAATAGGGTAACGGGATGTAATGTTAGCCTAGCTCCTTGATTCGGCCTTTGTACCAAATATGTCATTATTTCGGCGATAATCAACAAAATTATGTTGCTATCAGCTTAACCGATTTATTTCTAAGCAACTGAAACATTATTTATCAATTTATAGTTGTTCCGCGTAATTTTCGATTTCCTTAAGTTTTTAGACACCATGACTGGTTAAGCTGAACAGATAATCTACACGATCTTCGAATGATCTAAATTTGCCGAAATTGAACCTATAAACCGAATAGTGCAGCCAAGATGTACAGAATATAGTCACATGTTATAAACTAACAGGTCACATAGGTAAAATAACAATGATTTAACAAGAAAACGGTGGACCCAATGTTAGGGACATATTCTTCTATATGTTCCTAACTATGGCCTGCTGTATGAAAAGCGTAGTAAAAATGTTGTTATTGGTAACATTTACAATACAAATGTCTAAGTTTCGGTTGAATGTTTTTCATATGGCTCATTTTAACACAAACTAAAGGAACAAAATCTGTGTAGTGTGAACTACAATGTTTTGATTCCCTAATGGTCGCTAAATAATATGTAAAAATTACTTAAGTGTTTTTTAGCAGTTTAAGTATAGTTTGATTTATGAAATTGTTTTTTGGGTTGATCGAATACAGCTGGCAACGCCTTGAATCAGAAAATTAGCAAAAAAATCGTACCTAGACAACACTCAATAACAAATCCATCGAATGGGACGAACTTGCTTCCATAATTAGACCAAATTTGGTACCCATAAACCGACAATACATCCATATCCCTAGAAAGCTTCTGACTTTATAAAACGAGTTGTGTAACTTTTCGTGATACATACTACCAGGTGGCTTATTGAACATATGTTAGCAAGTGTATAGCTAGTTAAATTTTGTTTCCAGGTCAAATACTTTATGAGTTATAATAAAAAATGTAATCTATTGTTGCATATTAGGCTGAGTTAAGGGACACATACCCTATATTTGTTTTTGTTTTGTTTTTATATATGTTTTTATTGTTTGAAAAGGGACGCTATAGCTGAGTTTTTTTTCCAAGCATTCGACATTTTTACATAACACATCCAAACATCAGCAAAATTGATCGAACCGTTTTTGACTCTCATGTGTTTTCTATTCAACTGTTTCAAACAGATTGAAAAGTTAATTTAAGATCAAATTTCGTTTATTATTTCTCGAAGTGCTTATTTATTGTACACTAGTTGAACCCAGTGCGAGCCCTGCTGTCCTTGCAACTATATTAATGAAAATTTTAAAGAACTGACACGTTTATGGTTGTTTTTTCGGAGTGTTTTATTTTCTTGACTAAAAATGGGTTCAAGATTCTATCAGAACACGCTTCTTAGCCAAAAAATTCACAATTTGTGTTTTAGTTACCAGGATAGTTCTGTTTTGTTGAAATTTGTGTTTCATTTGTATGAGAGAACCCCTCCCCCCTTCCCTCAAGAGGGGTAGGGGTCTTGAACTGCCACAGAAACATTTGTTGCCTCCAAAAACCTCCACATGCCAAATTTAGATTCATTTGCGTCATTGGCTCTCGAGTTATACAAAAAATTGTGTTTCATTTGTATGGGAGTCCCTCCTTCCAGAAGGCGGAGGGGTCTTAAACCACCATAGAATTATTTCTCTCCTTTGAAAACCTCCACATGCCAAATTTGGTTTCATTTGCTTCATTGGCTTTTGAGCTAAGTTTGCTTTTATGGACAAATTTGTCAAAAAACTGATGATTTGGCAAGAGATATGCAGATGTGGAACAAATACCAAAGTGTTCGTGAAGAATGGACTCAAAACTGTACAAGGAAGAATGCCTCCTCAAAAACCGCCTACTACCTTTCCTTAAAGCTCATAAAGGTCCCGTAAAGTTTTGACCAGATTTGGTGAGTTGCCATTACAGCCGGGAAGTCATCCAAATTTCATCGATAAAAACATAGATCCACCCAAATGTCCGCAGTTTCAGCTCATCGAGAGATGTTGGGCAATAATGAAGCGGAAGCTTAAGAAAAGTGGAAAAACGCCTCGTGACGCGACACAAATACCAAAATGTGGAACAAATGTGCCAAGGAAGTTGACTCCCGAGGTGTGCAGCATTTGATGGGAGTAATAAAGAAGAAAGTGCGAGTTTTCATTAGAAACGAAGAGAAATGGTGCTTGTGTTGATATAAAGTTCAGCAAATTACCTTTGTTTTGATGTATTAAACTTATTTGTACGTCAATCCGTTACCGAGATACAGTTGTTTTTATTAGTCAGGATTCTAAATGGACGTAGCTTTAAACAACTATTGGTACTAGTCTGAGAAACATATGAGCTTTTCTCCTGAATCTTCAGCAACTTCACGAATTAGCTACTAAGGTCTCCCCCAGGGCGCTTGTTTAAGCCTCCTTCTTCATAATTTTTATGCCAGAGACATCGATAGCTGCCTCGTGGAAAATTGCACGATAAGGCAGCTTGCGGATGACGTCGTTGTTTCGATTGTAGGAACGTGGAATACCGGATCCACTCCGTTTGGAGTACATACCATCAATTTTTGCAAGCAAGTATGGCCATGTCACTAGCGACAGAAAGTTTTATACTGACGGGTCAAAAACAAATGGTTCCACTGGATTTTGTGTTTTCAACGAGTTTGGGTCACTTCCCAAGTAAGAATATTGATTTTATTCCAACCGTATAGCACTCCTCCCGGCTTTATTGATAAAACTGCATTGAAAACACATCCTCTATGCACCTTTACAGCCAAAATGTGTACAAAGTGGCCCACTCTATAGACCAGTGTGCAAACAAATGTATAAAACCTTCACAAGACCATAAAGATTTTGAAAATGTTCTAGTGAAAGATGTTATGACCACTTGAGAACCTCCATAAAACTAATTTGCTGCCATTAAAACCTGCATAGGACCAAATGATCTCAGCTGTCAATCTGCTCTGTGATATTGTGGATGGTTTTGTAGTTCTGCTTTATTCGATTCTCTGATTCATTTAACCGTAAATAATATGCAAGAAAAAGTTCTAGTGTTGCGGGAAATTTTGTTTGATGAATATTGGCACGATAAGAGCCAAAATAAATGCGCGTCGAAATTGGTCTCTGATCTTCAGTTCATTTGTATTACATTTAAAATTTGGAATTTATTTTTCCACGGTTCAATAATTTCACATATTTCAATATGGCGAAAGAAAGAAATCACAGTTTTACCAAAAAGTCAAATTATTTTCGCAACTGCTACTATAAAACTATTTGGTCATTTGGTGACTTTCCTTAATGCCAATTTGCCGTTTAAAGCATTTACTAAAATGTTTTTCAGATAATAAGATAATTTAAATAAGTCCTAAAACGGCATTTCAAAACCTTTGATAGAAGTAAAAAGAACTTTAGAGGACAAGGTTTTAAGATTGATGTAAAGAAGTTGTGTAGGTTCTTATAAACCCGACTAAAACTTGAAACCTATTGGCATCTCTTACTGCCACAATAAAACCAAATTGATTTCTAGTGGCTTTCATAAAACTTTAACAAAACTTAATAAAGCTGGATGGTTTTTGCAATGTTATTTTGATTCTCCTGGCTCGATTCCGGGTAATGAGAAAGCGGACTCACTTGCCAAGGTGAGTGCTATGGGAGGCGAAACTTATGAACGTTCAATGATTTTTTTTTGCATTTGCTCAACAGGCCTTGATCAGCTGGCAACAAAAATGGGATGCTGGGGACTTGGGCAGATGGTTACATTCCATTCTACCACAGGTATCTTTAAAAACGTGGTTCAGATGGTTGGACATTAGCCGGGATTTTATCAAGGTAATGTGTCGTCTAATGTCCAATCACTACTCGTTAGGCTCTCAGGCTCCAATCAATGCGGCTGTGAAGCAGGTTATCAGGATGTCAACCACGTTGTCTGGTATTGCTTCGATAACGAAATTAACAGATCTGATCTTTGCGCATCCCTCCGGGCCCAAGGAAAACCAGAGAAAGAAGACATTAGAGATGTGCTAGACAAGCTGGACTTAGACTATACGGGCCTGATATATAAGTTTTAAAACAAATAGAAGTTCTCGTTTGATCCCCTCTTAGCTGTCGTTATAACATGTCCACCTCATCCCGTTATGCCGGTTTGAGAACTCGGCTCCGTTTTGCCTCTGGAACTTGAGCCTTATAAATAAACAAATATATGAAATCGATTGAGTGGGGTGAAACTGAAAAGTTATTTTGAACCACCCTAGTGGTAATCACTTTTCGATTATTCAGCCTGCTCTAATCACTTTTTCATCAAACAATCTTTCGTTGGTGTCATTTGAAACTCAGAAATCAAACTCATAAAACATTCCTTTGCACTAATGCATTTCTGGTAACGATTTTCTAGTCTTCATATTTATTATCATTTGCAAACATTCAATTCCCCTTTCATGACGCTGATCACCCGTTTGAAAACACTACATATTCGGGGCTTTCCCAAAGTCCTTTTCTAACCAACGCACACCGCTTCAATAGATTCTATAGTCAGTAGTTGATCACTTACACGATTCGGCAGTGTTCTGGCCTGGCACAATCCAATCACAAACGCTGCTAGCAACAGTCCAACTCGCACCATCATCCTTTTTGTTTTAATCCTTCTTCCTCGTGATATTCTGCTGTCCTGAGCGTATCGATTTATGCCGTCAATTTCACCAGTTCACAGTTTCATCGGTTATCACACAACACAGAACAGGATCTAGAGCTACACACAAACGATTAATTTATCACACGTCCCAATCAGAAGCGCACTCAAAATTGAATTGTCCCTGCTGCCCGGTGGTCAATACTATTATGTGCAAATTTTTCGCCATACAAATTAATTTATAGTGAAATTGGACGATCAAAGGGCGCTCGGGGGTGGTTGGGTGTTTTCGGCACTTCTTCGCTGGTATATCGCTTTCTTCGTGCGTCATTTGATCGTGTATGTGTTTCCGTTGTCACATTGCCACCAAAAGTAGGTACCGTAGTGCCTCGGATGTCGGACGGTTTTTAATATCAATGATTCACTAGTTTACACACATTTGCACTACTATGCGACGAAATAATTATATTCGATGATCTACAAAATTGTCATAAAATTACCGGAATTTTGAAGCCCATTTGTCCTATATACATCAATTTCAAGAGTATTCGATGTTGCGGGGGCTTACGGTATCTAGTCAGTCATGAGCGCACATACTGTGACAAAGCGCCGCCGGTTGAAGAAAGCATTCCAATGCTGACCGCTCGGGAGTGGGTGGCAACAAACATATGGTCACTGAATGCATAAATGCTCAAGCTTTCAGACCATGCAGGTTGACTGCTCGTGAGAATAATCAAATACACATGGTTACAACAGAATTGAACTTTATTTTAAGGAATTCAGTTAATCATTTTAGATAGTTGTCGGTTCATAATAACACTTGGTTATTTAATCTGCAATAATGGTGTTGAAAATAATGACAATTTTATTCAATGTTTGGTTCATGCCTATTGAGACGACTAGACCTATTGAGCGCTATCGTGATGACTTTAGTCAAGTGGGTTGGGATCCGGTGAAGATCCAGGCCATTATTTGCTTGTAATGAAATCGGGAGAAATATCCGCTCACCTGCTTGAGTCATTTTCGCCATGTCAGCTGAGTCCTGTTGGAAACAATATGATGCCTTCCCATGCAACTTCGAAGCATGTTGAGGAGGAGATGGTGCTTAAAAATCGGTTCGATATAATATCCAGCGTTGATTTTTACAATTGGTTCTATCAAAAGAAGAGGAAGTTTAACTTCGCATAAAGGTGTCCCACGTCTGTAGAAAATTATCCATTGGGTATTTTCTCTTGAAAATTTGGGTAAAAGTAGTTTAGAGTGTTTTTTTTTTGTAGTTGTAATTTTATCGCTGTCTGTTTTTCGAAAATTGAAAAAACCTGGCGCCACCCGAAAAGCAATATCGCGAAGTGATTTTGCGCAAGCACTTGAAAACCCCTCAACTCTCCCATCGGGACATCGGCAATTAACTCGGAATCGTGCAATCAACGGTGAGTCGTGTGATTAAACGTTACTATGAAACTCTGAGCATCGAACGGAAAGAGAAATGCGGTCAAAATAGCAGGCTCACAACCTTATCGCGAAAGCTTTTAAGTGGAATCCCAATGCTTCGGTCAAGGATGTGGCCAAAATGTTGAATCTGTCCAAGTCTTTCGTTCAGAGAGCCAAGGAGCGAGTGCGATTGCATATGTACGAGGCAAAATACGGTTGGAAAGTCACGGGTGCCGAAACTGTACACCCAGATGCTGACAAAGCCTCATTACCTAATCATGGATAATGAGACTTACGTCAAGGCGGACTTCCGACAGCCTGTTCGTCACCGCCCAGCGCAAGTTTGATGTAAGGAGGAAGTAAGGAAGCAGAAACTTTCAAAGTTTGCCAAGAAATACATGATTTGGCATGCAATCTGCTCATGTAGCAAACGGAGTGCGCCGTTTATCATTACCGGGACTGTGAACGGGGAGATCTACCTCAAGAAGTGTCTACAGAAGCGCCTGCTTTCTCTGTTAAAGCATCACGAGGGCCCTACGATCTACGATCTTCTGGGCGGATCTAGCTTCGTACCATTATTCAAATGTTGTCCTGGAGTGGTACGAAGCCAACAGGGTCACTTTCGTATTCAAGGACGTGAACCCTCCCAACTAAGGCCCATCGAAAATACTGGTCTATTATGCAGCTGGCACTACCATAACATCTCAAGGAGGTCAAATCTAAGGAAGACATGAAGAAAAAGTGGGTTTCCGTACAGAAAAAGCTGCAGCTAGATGTTCTACAGAACTGAATAATTTGAAAACAATTTGAGGTGAGACACCCTTTTTGTTTATTGTTTATTTATTTATGATTAATGTTTATTTCATTAATCTTACGTGTTACGAAAAAATCTGTGATAACGAATGGATTCAGGGAGGTTTATTTCATAAAATCCAAACCCAACATTCAAAAGGCGGAGCTGAAATTCATGTTTTCAAAATTGAAAATCTTGATTTTTATGAAAATTCGTAATTTTGTGAATCAACATATATACTTGAAGGGAGTGAAACACTGCCGACTAGCTTGGGACCGAGCTTGGGACCGATGTGCTAGTGCTGACTGAGCCAAGAAAAAAATCGTATTTGTTCGGGACCTACTGGTCTTAGAGTTAGTCTTTGTTATTACCGTGCAATAAGATCTGGTCGTTTTTACCACAATAACAACTACTGTGAGATTAGACTGGAGAAATGAGAACACGTTGTTTACGTTGGCTGTGATTTCGTTTTCCATCTCCCACGTGATGGGATTTGAATGAGGTATAGCCAACAATCAATGTGCCAGAAGAATTTTACAAGATGACGTCACTGGTGAACGTGTGGTTCATCCTGATTAATGGAATTCAGTTTTGACAGGTATTCGTGGTTTGTTTGTTATCGAATTCAGACAGATGAACATCCCTTAAATAAACAAACCACGCACTCCTGTCAAAATAAGTTCATCCGATTCATTTTGCGAGGTTATGTTAGGTTGGTGTAAAATTCGGTAGCGATTTGAAATTGGTTCACTGTTGTAGAACCCCTTGGTCCGAAAGTACACCTTGAAACCAGCTTCTTGCTGTACATATTTG
>JASCZW010020188.1:0-12650 GCA_034211315.2 Aedes japonicus | reverse complement strand
TCGTTCGGAACTCGATCTCTACGTGGTGGACCCACTAGAAAGTTTGAACTTTCAGTAAAGCAGTTCAGTTTTACTGCAATGCTTCAACAAGACTTTATTAAGGCTATTTTGCATTTGAAATGCTTATTTAATAGCATTTGAAATGCTACTTTACAGCGAATCTGATGCTAATGCAATACTAATATAATGCTTATAGCATCAGACATGCAGATAAAAGGTTGTTTATTGCATTTGCAAATGAGTATTGGACCTATTTAATTTACATTTCGTTCATTTTTTCTCTTGCCTTTACGCTCTTTGAACGACGTTTTTTCTGCTCTCAAGTTCTAGATCAAGAATATTAGAAACACTCTCACAGTTATTAATTGCGATTTCAATGGGAAGTCGAGACATTCTCCAACATGTTTTCAACATGGTTTTGCATAAAAGCTGTGCCTACCGACTGAGCTTAAATTAAATCACCTAATATTTGTGAGTGTTCAAAATGTTAGGTTAACATCACTCTTTTTTCATGTTATTCCAAACTCTTAAGGTTTAACATACTTTATATTGAAGTGATTTTAAACTGACTAACATTTTATTCTTATAAGAACACATTTCAAAGGTATGATTCCCTTCGTTTTTCAGTTACTCCATTTTATGTTAAAATGATTCTAATTCTTTACTTAAATAATTTTAAGCATTTCCAGGCTGATTCCAAATACTTGACGACTAAATAACTTAGTATTCAAGTGATTTAAGATAGACTCACTTCATATTCATGTAACTCTACACTCAGCGAAGCAAAAATAGCACCACCACGTTTTTTCGTAATATTTTTAAAATGTTCATTCGTTTAACGCTAATTTCACCTTACGGTGTATCAGTATTCTACAATATCTCTGTCTGATTCTGATTATTGTTCTGGAAATTTTGGGAACTATGCGCATGTAAGCTGAGATATTCATAAAAAAACCATGCGAAACATAAATAGCACCACCCTGGTTAAAAATCATCTTGGCTCTTATTTGACAGGTATTTCTTTGATTTACATTCAAACCGATTGAAGGTTAAGTTTTCTTCAAATTGAAGTGAAAACGGATTTTTGTCCCTGTAATTTTACGGCAATCGGTCGATCCAAGCATCTGACGTACGAAGAAAAGTTAAAAATCAGGGCCTACCACGATGTAGGCCTCTCGAATCGTAAAATCGGTCGAAAACTCTTTTGATCACACACGGTAATCGGAAGCTTGTTGAAAAATGGCGATAAGAGTGGCTGCACCGAGAAACGCGGGAAGAATAGTAAGCTTTCAGCTTAGGATAAACGGAGAATATGTAGAAATGCAACGAACCAGAAAAGAACAGCGTCACAAATCCGAGCAGAATTGGAGCTTCCGGCGACTACACGCCGCACAGATAAAAAGAAACATTGAATTTTCTGCGTTATCTAGTGCACATAAATGGAATGCTAGATTTGGCAGAAAATTATAGGATATTTCATGTAAATTTAAGCCAGATAACGGCTGAATCTCGCCTGTTGTATGAAAGATTGCAAGCATTGTTGTATGCAAACAATGTTTACGCCTCCTTTGGCTTGGAATTAAACGAGGCGAAATTGTACGCGCTTGTTAAAATTAATTATTTTTTTCTATGCGTGTAAAACAGATTTTGTCCAGCAACGAGAACTTGGGGTGGCGTAAGAGATTCGGAATACCCAACCTTACAGAACGGCACAAGTTGAAGCGGTTCAATTTCGCTAAGAAGTACATTTTCTGGACCGATGAATGGAGAAACGTGCTCTTTTCGGACGAAAAAAAGTTCAACATGGACGGACCAGACGGATGGCAGTACTACTTTGGTGGTGGTACCCTGATGGTTTGGGGAGCATTTTCTTTCCGAGGCAAGCTTCCATTGGCGTGGATTTCAACAAAAATGAATTCGGAGGATTACATAGAAATGCTGGAGATAAGTTTGATTGAATACGGCGAGTCATTGATGGGTCCAGATTTTGTTTTCCAACAAGATAATGCTGCAATCCACAACTCAAAACAAACTAAAGCGTGGTTTTCCGATAAAAATCTCGAGGTTCTTGAGTGGCCAGCTTGCTCTCCGAATCTAAACCCCATCGGAAACCTTTGATCGATACTTGACCGCCGCGTTTATGAAAATGCGAAGCAATTCAACAACGTAAATATGCTGAAAACCCAAGTTCGAGAATGCTAGGAGCAGATTGAGCAGGATACTCTTGAAAAACTGGTTTTGTCCATGAAATCGCGTCTTATTGAAGTTATTCGTATCAACGGTTCCTACACTCATTACTAAGTTTACATCTTCATGTTGATTCCTAAGAAATAAAGTCTGATTTTAATGAGAAGCTAAGGTGGTGTTATTTTTATTTCACACTATTTTTTCCGTTTTCTCTTTCTGTTATATGAATGTCTTGAAAAGTCGAATTTTTTAAAACCTTTGTTTGATTTCTTTTTCTTCAATTACTGATAATTAAATGTAAAAAAAAAACGTGGTGGTGCTATTTTTTCGCTGAATGTATACTTTGCACGGCTGATTTACTTCATATTGAATGCTTACAAGTTTTCATCGGCTGATAACACTGAGAACAAAAAATTGGTAAACGCAAACATATTCTAGTTTCTTTTAACCAGAATTTCACATTGAACTGGTCACAAACATCATGTTAGTTTGATTTTACTAACTACTGTGGTTAAAACAAACTAAAATTTTGAGTATTTTCTTCACGAACTAAGCAGGTAAGTTCAACTGACATTCGTTTTGATTTACCATGATGTTGGTTGTTTTATTTTGACAGCTACGAAAACAAAAAGGTTTGTTGGTTTATTCTATCAACGCTTCCGGTTTGTTTCAAACAAATTTTTGCATGATTTAAAATGAATTGCTGTACGAAACAAACAAACAAACAAAAACGGTTGAAACAACAAACATTTCTGTTTTAGATCCCTACGTTTCTTTTGTAAGCACAAACATATTTTTTTAATTTTTTTTTAATGGAATGCTAGCAAATATGAGAAAAGTGCACATTCTCATTTACAGTCTTCTCTTAGTCTAAGAGAAATCTAGAAATGTTAATGTGAGACTTTCTAGTATTTCCAGGTTTTTTCGCAAAGTATTAAATTTTCTCTTGTGATGAAAACTTTGAGCATTGCTTAGTTCTGACCATGTGCATAAACAACCGTAGTTCGTGTTGTATTGTGGTAATATATTGAGTTAGAAACAATCAACATGCCTGTTTGTTTCAACAAAAAATCGTTGGTTTAAAAGAACAAAACGGATTTTTAAAACAACTAGTTTTTTAGTTTGGATGTCAACAACCAAGTTTGTTACTCTCCGTGAAACGTAATATTTCAGTATTTAAATACATTATAAATGCTAAGGTTTAAATAACTTAATCTTCGAGTCTCTGATTCCAGATTCTTGAGGACTTACTAACTTGATTGCTAAGTATGTTTTACTTCGTAGTGGTTTCGATCTTCACAGGACTGAGTCGCTTCATATTCAAGTGCGCACCTGTCATGGAAACTACAAGCGTACATTCCAAGTAGCTTGCAAACGAGAACAACGAAACCATGAGGAAGTTCTTTGTACATTTTGCTGCCTCTTTGCCATGAGTGCCGGGAAATGCTCATGATGGAGCTCAATCTGAAGGTATCATAACACATCCAGAATTTTACCCATTGAATTTGACATTGATCATTCGTTGGCAGCAAACAATAATCTTTTCACAAACTTTCAAAATCTCAGTGCTACTCACGACGAAGCACTGGAACATATTGAAAAGATGCTGGTTGACATCACAAGTTACGTTTCCAACGTCACTAGTATCAGCAATGCCAGTGCCACCAAAATCAAAAATAATTTATCAGCACTTTTGGACATGCGGTCAAATCGGAAGCAACGGTAGCGTTAGAGGAGCTGACAAAAACAAAAACAATTACAGCACTTGGCCTGTTTCCAGAATTAACTCTAAAGATTTTTGGAGTTCTGCAACAACTGTGGCGATGCTGTTAACGATGATTCATCTTCCTGATAAGCAAACTGATACTCGTTAAGAGGAGTTTTAACTTAATGTGATGACTTTATGTTTTCATCAATTATTTATGTATTTTTGGTATTTTTTTGTTCTATTTCCAAGCCTGCCGCACACTGACGGAACTATCAAAACTTTCTCTTCATATCTTTCACTCTAGCCAAAAACATTAATGTTCACTCTTGGTGCCTCATAGTGATGAGCGAACAGCTCCTTCTACATACAAAAATATTCATTTATCTTTTTTTATTGAGGTTTGTTCTTTGTTGATTGGACTGATATTCTATTGTCATTTTTCAGCTTTCCAAAAACTGGCTCCAGTAGCATCACTACCGTTGGTTTAAATCGGTCCTTAAACTCAATGTTTTAACGTATTTTTGTATTTTGCTTAAATGAACCACCCACATTTGTGAGTGGTGACAATAGCATCTTTACTGCCAACGTCTGATTAATTCAGCACACCGTTTACCAAATTGGATCCTGCAGCAGACCCAACTATTTATCCAACACCCCAATGATTTCTCGTGGAAGTGGGCCCCAATGATTTCTCGTGCAGTGGGCTTCTTGGCTTCCTTCAAACCGATTATCATGTCAATAAATTCCTACCCATTCCCTACTTGACCCACATTCGAGTGGGGCTGTTGCTGGTAATGCCTTAGTTTAGGATTACCAGTTTTTACACATCGAGGATGTATGCTAGCGCCAAGCATCATCTGTTGGTTCTCTGTGTTATGACAGCTTATCTGCCTATAACGGAGAAGCAACCTCGTGCGGTCAATCATGCTCATGCTCATAGTGATGCGCTGTTGATGCTATTTCCAGACATAGCGAACAGCGGAATAGCTCACGTTGAACTTTTTTGCAATTTTCCTGTACGAAAGTCCGTTCTCACAGTCTCTCGCAATGAGTTATGTGTTATGAAAAGTCTTTCAATATTCAACTCTATTCCTTTTATCAATTTGTAATATAAATGCATTGTTTAAGCGATCAAAATACAACTCAACGAATCCAAGCATGAATACACGACAAAGCCATTATACAACAAGACAATAGTATGATATGAAAGGACAACACATTGATGTAACATTTAACAACACTTCATGATTTTGAAACAACCAAACAACAACTTACATATCAAAGAACTTTAAGACTGTAAGAAACTTTGAGAAACAATTTATAATCAATGACGACGCAGCACAAGTTAGACTAAAATAAATGACAAGTCGAACAGTCTTTACTTCTTTTCACATAGCCTTTTGGGCCAGATCAGTGCCTTAATAGGCATTATTCCGAATATATGTACGTTCGGTGAACTACCTCTTGAGCCTGTCCACGTGAAATTTCGGACACTTTTCTTTCAGTATAGATTTGGAATTCGTTTGACTTATATGACAGCTGAAACGCTCCACTTTATATCGTGGGACTTCAAGTTTATATTTTTGTTACAATCTGTAAAATGGCGCCGAGTCAACTGGAAGTGCACAAACGCATTTTGTACGAACGGCAGCAAAATCCGAATTTATCGGTACGCAATCTTGCTAAAAAACTAAAATTACCGAAAATTACCGTGCTTTGCTTTAGCAAATTATTTGACCAGTGCTTGACTGTGGATCGGAAGGTTGGAAGTGGAACAAATCAAAAAGTATGCTCCATACAAATTGACAAGAAGGTGGCAGCCATTATTAAGAAAAATCCCAATATTTCTTTGCGAATTGTGGCTCGCAAAGTTGGGAAGTCGAAATCATACGTACAAAAAGTGAAGCAGAAGGAAGGGTGAAGACGTACACAGTGAAAAAGGTGCCCAACCGTGATAACACGCAAAATTTCACTGCAAAAAGTCGTGCTAAGCAGCTTTACACCAATTGTTTGCAAATATTTTCTTGTATCATAATGGAAGATGACACATACGTACTCGATGACTTGAAACAGCTTCCGGGTGTGGCTTTTTATACCGCAATGCAAAAGAACTCCATTGCCGAGCGATTCCGGACAAAGAAGGTGTCCAAATTCTCGAAAAAGTATTTGATTGGGCAGGCCATATGTAGTTGTGGTCGAAAATCTATAAACTTCGTCTCTTTCGGCAGTATCAATAAGGATTTGTACAAGAAAGAATGTCTTCAAAGCGATTGCTACCGTTTATCAGAAGCCACGACTCTCCAGCTCTGTTTTGGCCTCTTGTCACTATGTGAAATCCGCCCTGCAATAGTATAAGGTACAAGAGGTCAAATACGTGCTTAAAGCAGCCAATCCACCAAACTGTCCAGCACTTCACCCAATTGAGAAGAACCGAGCTCTAGTTAAGCGGAAACTCTTCGAAACTAAGAAGAAAGCAAATGGTACCGATGATTTCAAGAGAAGATGGAGAATCGTCACGGCGGGCGTATCTGAGGATACCGAAAGTACGAGAATTCAACAGAAAGAAGGAATGACATCTTAATCAACTGTTTCCAATGTAGATATAACTCTAATACTGTGAAATAAGCAATCGGTTTTGCTGAATTATGCGTATTTATTTTTTGCTGCTATTATTTTGGTGTCCGAAATGTAACGTGGGCAGGCTTTAGTTGATTCTAAAATCTATTCTTTCCAAAGTGGTTTCGACATTATTCAGCGGTCAGCAGTAACCTACAAACAATATGTAGGTATATGGACTATCTTGTGATATTCGAATAAAACATGCTTCATTTCGTAAGCTCAACATCTTATAAATTTTTATTAAACATAACAATGTTTATGCTCCATCAAATATATGGTTTTGTTCAAAAACATTTTTTTTTTCTCTCCAGCGTCCTTCCGCTACGGAGCAACATATCTACAACTGTACAAAGCGTAATTCATTCCTAAATCCCCATTGGCTGGAACGATTTCTGCTCCTTCCCACTGGTAACTACATATTAGGCACGTGTGATTCAATCTAAATGCTAAACAACAATATCGAAATCTTATAAGCAAATTAACGTTTTCGTTCTTCCCGCTTGCGGTTTGCAATTGTCGCATAGGAACAGCCTCTACATCTAAGAACGCTCTCGGTAGTATTGTATAAAAATAACTCACTCATTTAATTTAAAAAAAAAAACGATTTTCAATCATGGTTATGGCCAAAGTGCAGCGGTCCTGGTCGGTGCTTCCGGCTTTTCCGCAGAACCAGCTCCTGCAGTGTTTCTCGGTGCTGCTTATGACTGATGTAGCCGAGTGATCCGGATCCAATAGCAACGCCATTAGGACCGTGAATGTATCCAATCGAGCCGGATCCGAGCGCAACCGGTCCGTGATTTCGCGTCAGCAGTGGTGAGTGATGATGGCTATCAAGTGGCAGCCCGAATCGTGGATTGAATCCAATGGTAGCGGATGGATATGGCGAATAATCGTATTGATTGAGAACCGGTTGGAAACTGCCATCGAAGAAGGACTGTGACGAGCGGTATTCGTTGGATTGCAGCAGCCTGTTTCGTTCGACTTCTTCGGGGTGGTGTTCTGTGACGGAGTATTGTTTCAGAATTCGACCGTCTGCGATGTACGTCGTTTCATCTTGAAATCCCAGATGGTTTCCACCGATGAATTGGAACGGCGAGCCGTAGTTTGAATATTCGAAGTAATTATTCTTGTAGATGTTGGAAAGGGAAGGCTTCGAGTGGAAGGAAGGAAGAGGAGTTGGAAAGGGTTTGATTATCTGATCGAGGACTGGGGCATGGGCGGAGTAGTGAGTCGATTGGAAAGAGGAAGGATGATAAAATGCGGTTGATTCAGTTACCGTCACAACGGGATCGGATAAGTCGTACAGCAGGCGTTTTCGTTTGGTTCCTTTGGCAACGGCTGCCGCACTCAGCATGCACACAAGTAGGGCAAGTGCGAATAAGCGATTCTGTGAATGATAAAAGTATTGAATTGATTACATTGAAACTGCATTACATAGACAGTTGTGAAAAGCCTACGAGCTTTTCGATGCACAAATTTGCGCGCATTTGGATATGGTACAATCGGTCGTAAATTTTCTATACTTGATCGTTGAATGCACTCCGAAAATTACCAACATAACTACATGAACACCTTTTCTGATTCTCACACATCTGGTTAGATTTTTTTTGTAAAACGTGTTTCTTGGCAGCGGTGGTGGCAACCATTGATTCTCGTTGGCTTTATTAGATACGATCTTTATTGCCACTTCGTACATCGATGTTTGTGCAAGAACAATGTGGAATAATCTGCACGTTTTAAAATCGGTGGCATCATAATGAACAGGTAAAAATAGACGCACATAGAATCACATGTTTTGCTCGAATTGTTATCCAATCCAAAACATTACCGATGGTATTAGTACACGTGACAGAAATATGCGGCTCGTGGTGTCTGATGCCGCGTGGTTTACTCTTTTCCACTTGAGTGAATATCTTACCGACGAACGACGAGATATGTTGGCAGAGTTGGATTGAACATGACGTCTGATATTCGCTGATGCTTATGATGATGATGATGATGATGATGATGATGATGAAATACACCTATCTATTGTAGCAACGAAACTTTCCATAGCAGTGGAATAATCTGAAAAACGATTTGATCAGAATTTTATCGTTGTTTGTGATCATCAAGCTCCTGCATGAAGTGTCAAACAAGTTTGGACGGGACCGTAAGCAGAGACACTTACGCGAAACCCGTGAATATAGGGAAGAGAATCTCCTTCCAAAAGCTAGTTCATACCCACAGCACTTGAATAGAGCCCTTGATTGACAGACTAAATCTCAATATATGAGGTCGAATATGAGTCGCCCTCGTTCCGAAAAATGTTAACAATAGGGAAGAGGCAGGCCCATGCTCACTATCTAAATCTTTTCACTTGGGTGCCCTGATAGTCCCTCCGTTTTCCCGTTATATATTATGTCTTTGATGTTTAGTATATTTTGTAGTGGTCATATGATTACTTACCTTGTGTTAGAAAATTTGCCTGAGAGTAAAATTGGTTAGGGTTACGTTCTTTACTTGTTGCTCTGTGCCGTCTTGATGTTTCTGCTTTTGAAGAGCTGACTTTGGGTAAAGTCCTTTGCTGGTTTATGGCCTATGCACGATGTCATATGGTATTGCTCGTGGTCTTAGGATAGGGAAGAGAATAGAAGCTATGCTATGCGCAAGTGATATTCTCACAACGGCCGTTCAGAATGGTTCGATGGATCCATGTGAGAGATCATTCCCGATGAATTTCCACTGGTTCACTGCATTCCATCCCGTTTATTTATACAGAACAAGAAACATTTTACTATGTGTTATTTTTATCTGGTGGAATATCTGGGTGATGATCCCCCATCTTATCTTCAAGTGATCATTTCAAGCTGTTCATTTGGTTCAGGCACTTTTGAACGTTAATGTGGCAGCCTATTCACACATGAAATCTGCCGTGACTGACTCGGCAACCAAAAGGCAGGGATTCGCTGATCCTTATTATTATGAACATAAACTCTTGTCCTACACTTAAAATCTTCCAAATGTTTTATGCAATATTTATATGAACAGAAAATAAATATCAAACGTATTAGTGGATGTTCCACACCTCTTTTATACATGTCTAACGACAAGTGTTTTATTGTAATACTTACAATGCACATTGTTACTAAAGCAACCGTTAAGAACTAGAATTTATTAGGAGAAATGCCTCTCCTTATTATTTTTTACAAGCTCATTTATTTGTACTCAATCGATTCAAATTTTCATAGTCAGGTTTAATTTTTAAAAATACATCAGTAATAATTAAAATAGGGCATTTGATGCTTGATACAATTGTGTGAATTGAGTTTTGTGCATCAGGAAATGAGCACTGCTGAAGAAAGTGAGAGGCTTGGAGAGTGGGACTGAACTGGAAATGAAGGTCTCAAAAGTATCCTTATCCCGAAAAACCTTTTGCCAGTCACTACGTGTGCAGTGGGCGCTGGCTCTTGCGTTGCGTCTTTCTCCGCCGACACCGACCAAGCACAAGGGGTGAATCACTTGTTCAAGTGTATTTATCCATAATTTGGCAACATGACCTTGCTTAGCTGGCCCATAATGCTGGCAGTCATTGTCTTCTTCTTGATTCTTGAGTAAATTCTTGATAAATTTAGTTTCTTATGCTATCCTTTCATTTTTGTGTTAACAGACATGAGTTTGAAGGATAATAAGAAAAAAAAACGTGTGGCTGCGTTGTGGAAATTGGTCTTACCCTTGTACAGCGGGTTTTAAATTTTTCTATCGATTGCTTAAAAGTATGTTTCTAAAAAAACCTTCACCAAGCAATACAGCTTGTAATAAACAAGTGGAAAGTACTGTCCAATGACAAGTACAGGTAATAAATATGATTGGTTAATACTATTTTTTCTTTTATCTTTTAGCATTTTAAGCTTATTGCTTTCATTCGCATATTGCTTGCTCTCATTTTAGTATTCTAAATGCACTTACACATTTGTAAGTTGAGAGCTTTTGATGCCAGGTACCATTTTGACATTAGTATGATTGTGTGGGCAAGATCAATCATACCCATACAATGTTTTCTTTACGAAAAATTCCTAGACCAGACCGGGAATCGAACCTAGTCACCTCCAGAATGGCATTGCTTTATAGCTGTGCCTTAACCAACTGAGCTAAGGGAGGACTTTATTTCATACTTTAATATGCCAATAAAAGCGCAAAAAGTACAGCCTAAGAAAACATAAGATGGAAAAAAAATATCCTCATAAACAAATATTTCATGTGATTTGAACATTATTCCTTGGCGTGATAGGATTGTAGCTTCTTTGTTAAGCCAACTCCGATAGTTGAAAAGTCACTTCTGAGTATTTATGATTTGCTTCCCGTATGCATGGAAACCACAATCTTGTTCAACAAATTCATCGTTATCATAAAAGATAACACGTTTTGCAAAACATGGTTGGTGTAATGTTATTTCAACTGTGTTTTATGCTATCAATAAAATTATGTCCAATTCATGCTTTATAAATGTATGGAACGTTGACTTTAAGAACAATAATTGAGTATAATTCATTGGGATCAGTGAAAAAATATTTTCAGTTCAATCGTTAGTCAGAGTAACATATGAAATACGAGAGATTCAAACCGCTTCTAACTTTGCATGTTTTCCAAAAACTGCTATAATACATTTATAAAACAACAAATTATAAATCATTCTATAAAGATGTTGTGTGTTTTACTTGGGTTGTATTCCATGGTTATGACATGACCTTGTAAACTTTTTTTCTACAAGTTCATTTATGTGGGAGGCTCAATTGCGTTAGCTTTGCGGAGCCGATAATGCATTTATCATTTTTATAATGCAATAACTTAATACTAATATTAGTAAGACTTGGGCCGTTTACTCGCGGTTTACCCGAGGTTAATATGGATGACATTGGTTGGGGATAGATTGGACAGAGGAACATGGAAATAGGATTCTGTAGTCTCATCACATAGTTGTCGCCAACACTTTAACTTTGTGCGATATGGTCAGAGCTCCCTTCATTCATTCAGCCGGTTGTGGGTACCATTGGGCGACTCCTCCGACTCAGATCGAGACTCCATCGAGACTCCTCAAGATGTCGGAACAAAACAAACACAAAAAAAAAACAAATAAAGAAAACTAAAAACACAAGCAGATTAAACTCTTATACTAGACATTTGAAGAAACACATAAATCGATTGCATATAGCACAGATCGCGAGATCCCAACACATCTCTTATAGGAACATAAGGTTGTCTTCCTTGGGCCTCTAGGGTATTCAATAGTTGTGTTTTGGCGGCGTAATTATCCGTGCTTTGCCAGACTTCGTGATCGATGTCATCATAACCGTTTCCAAACCGGCAAAGATTGCTGACAACGAGGTTAATTCGAAAGAGATGTGCATCTAACTGGTAGTGCTTGGACATAAGTCTACTCATCACACGGATGAAATCACGACTAACGTACAGGTCCTTAAACCACGCCCTCGATGAAACAATAGGAATGATGGAATGTAACAGCCGTCCTAGATTTCCGGTGTTCCAATCGGTTTGCCAACTCGAAAGGGTACTCTGACGTATGAAATCATGTGAAATTTCTCTTTCATACAATTCGCCTTCCCATCTTTGCGAGCGAGTCCGCTTTCTCATTGCCTGGGATTGAGCAATGTGAAGGAATCCATACAAAGGTGATCGAATATGATCTTTCGACCAGTACACTCATCTGTTCCCTTAGTTTTAAAAGGAAATAACCCAAGTAGCACACTACGGTCTAAATTAGTTGTAGTAACTTGATTATGACTTAACAAGTCATATTTATAACTAGAAATTAGAAGAAGAATTAGTATCTTCCATTTAATTCCAACTACCTTTGCTTATCTTCGACAGATACGCGTATTTCGTCTACAATGTGCAGACTTCTTCAGTGTCTTGTACTAATAACTCGACTAGTCGAGTTATTAGTACGAGACACTGAAAAAGTCTGCACATTGTAGACGAAATACGCGTATCTGTCGAAGATAAGCAAAGGTAGTTGGAATTAAATGGAAGATACTAATTCTTCTTCTAATTTCTAGTTACAGGTATTCCACTAAACAGCTCAAAACCCTCTAGGATTCAAGTCATATTTATGTTTTCTCAACTAAATGGCAACAAG
>JASCZW010020187.1:0-12650 GCA_034211315.2 Aedes japonicus | reverse complement strand
ATAACCATTAGGATAAAACAGCAAATCGTCATGATCATGGTGAAGGAGAGAATTAGTAAATGCTTGACGTTTGCGGTTCTAGTAAGATAAATTGGCAAACGTCATTAGTCATTACTTGCATTATAGAAAGCTACTGTTGGCTTAAGCGCATAATATAGCTTAAATAAAAATGTTCTGAATGAAGAAATTGGAAGATCCTTCTAAAAACTCCAGACACTAACTTTAGTATGCCTTTAAGCATATTGGCATGAACTCATAGTTTCATTTGAGAATCATATGATCGGATGTTTGGACAAATACCACAATTGAAAGATTTTTTCACATTTCAGGCTTTTGCTTTTGGATGAGCTTTGAGAATCAGTTTCCGAAAACTGATCATAGCACTTATCATAATGATTTATCGTTGGATTATTTTGACTAGCGATGCATTCTAAATGTTATTAGAGGGTGTCCATGTTAAAATTGCAACAAAAAAAAATCATTTGGCTGAATCCAATCGATCAACCTGAAATTTTCAGGACATGAAATAAAACGTGTTCAGTGTGATACGCATGGTAATTCTTAGTGTCTGAGGATATTGACATCTTTTACGGCCATTCAGAATATTCGGAGCAGCTTTGAAACCAAAATGTGTTTGTATTGCGCTTTCTTCAATTCTGAGCCGTTTTTAGTATCTTAAGAGGTTTACCGACAATCAATATGAATTTGGCGATTTGAATTTGATTCACTTTTACACCTTGCAGTCTGCACCTTGCAATACACTCTGGTGCTTTTGGGTAACTTTCGGTACTATTTTTTTTGTTTTTGTTTTGATTCGCTTTGTTATTTTGACAGAATATTTGAGGATTTTTTGGTGTGAGCTACGTTATAAAGGGCGAATCATTGAGCTTGGGACCGGTGTGCTAGTACTTCCTGAGCCAACAGAGCCAATAATCTCACTCTGGTATGTTTGAAAGGAACACTTTTTCGTACACTTTTTGTTTTGAGTATCGCTGACCAAATGGTATTTGTAATGTTGTGATGATATTTAGATCGATTTTTTTTTAAATAAAACATCGGTAGACAGAAGAAGTATTCCTCTACAAATACGATACATATCTTGATAGAATGTGTTTGCGGGAATAATTTGTCATTTGCGGGTATTTGAAGACCTTATGGTCGTGAAGGTGGTATCGAGGTCTGCCTTTACTTGAATCAATTCGTAATGATTGTACTACTCATTGGATGTGACGGATAGTTGTTGACTCCATCTCGATCCACTTTCGATTAACATTCATTAACTTTGTTCATTCTAATTTTGTTCAATCAAGAAATCAGTCTTTTAACGAGTCTATTATTAGCTCTTTCCGTTATTTCTGTGTAGCTTTGAGAATAAGAATAAGCAGGAGCATTAGCATTAGCATCGATGTGTACATACCTCGTGGATGGATCTACGATGAGGAATAAATTGTTGAAGACATTGCATGCCACCTTGAAACGGTTCCAGTTACTAATACATGTTTCTTCACGCAATAATCTTCACAAATACACTCCTCGATCGCTCACCTGGCGACGTACATGCAACCGTTGGAGATAGGGAGGATTTGGTATCTACCTTAAGAAGACAGGGGGAACCCACGTAGTCTTCAGTAGATATTAAAGGAAAGGGAAATGAATCGTCGGAGAGAATATTTATACATAATGCCCTGTTTGATGTACAAAACGAAAATTTATTTATTTAAAACGGTCGTTCGGAGCATCTAGTTTAAGAAGGTTAAGTGATGCTCCATTTCTCTCCAAGCATTATAATATAAGCAGACTTAAGCATTATAATATAAGTTATAACATTGTGACTGTACTATTACTTATAGATATCGGAGAGGAACGACGGTGAGTGGTGTATGACGAGAAACATAAATGTGTGAAATAGTCGGTACATGCTAAAAATAAACCCAACCGCAGGAGATAATTTCTCACCCATGTTATAGTACGTTCGCACTACTGCTTATATTACGTGATATAGAGTATCTTGATATCAGCAACTATTCATCTAGTTTTCACTGGAAATAATGTACATGTCATTTGATATCAAGATACTCTATATCACGTAATATAAGCTGTAGTGTGAACGTACTATTAGGCACTATTGGGAGAGGGACAAATCGCTAGAACCAGATCAAAGCAATAGGAGCACGATCGGTTGCATAACCTTTTACCAGTCAAGGGGGTATCCTCCCCCTTGCCTACCATGCATTGGATAGCTTGGTAAAAGGTTATGTGCCTGATCGGATACTACCGTTCAATGCCCTCCGCTCGTTTTCAAACTTTCAATTTCAAAGCCTGCCGTTACCCTATACGGAACTATCAATACACTTTCTCTTCATTTCTATTCGTTCTAGCAATAAATTACTGTCCACTCCACAGATGAGAAATCATCTGTTTCTGACAAATTTCATCAAAGATCGTTACTACGCGCATGGAAGAATACAAAAAACAACAATCAAAGTGTATCTTTTATTGTTGGATCGACCCTAGCACAGCATGAAACCGACACCATTCGATTCCTCAGAGTTTTTTGGCAATTGTAGTTATCGGAGTAAAAACTGAAAAACACACCGATTTAGGATGAAATGGGGCAAAATGAGCCACTTCCCATGCTTTGCACTGGGTTGAAAATAAGTGGCAATCGATTTATTGGTGTTTTTCCTTTAGAAAAGCATCAGTTCATGTATAAATACTAGTGGATTTGAAATAAGTTCAATAACAGCCTCGATTATGCCCGCTGTGCAGTGTGAGGCGATGTCAAGCTTTGTATGTGGCGTTGATTACGCTTGTAGTGTGTTGCGAAGTTGCTTACTGTAGGTAGAACAATAAAGCCAATTGGGTTTTCTTCGGTCTGATGTTGTCAATCGATGCTGATAATATGACTCTCAATTGATAGCGGAATTAGTAAGGAACGCTGTATGCGTCGTACTCATTCTAATGTAAAATCTTGAAAACGTCACCCTCCGTAAACGTCAAAGTCAAAACAATTAGGCAGGACACCACCAAAAGTGTTGAAATGTCCATTCATTGTCAAACTAGCATTGAAGTTAGAAGAACAGCGTATCAAAATTTCGCTTGAGCATGGGAAAAATGTAAATTAATCCCACGGCGGGTTGGCACAATAGCTAAACGTGGTAAAATCTTCTGTGATCAAAATTATAAAAGTATTTGAGGAACGTCTGATGACTGCTGATACCAGGATCAGAAGAAAACAAAACCATAGGATCAAGCGTTAATTTTAACATTGTTGAGTCAGAAAAATAAAAAAATAAAACATTCAAATCTCAAAATGAGTCGAAGAGTTAAATGAGAAACAGTTTTTAAACAAGTTGGCGTTCAGGATCAAATGAGGTGAATACAAAACTAGTGCAAATTATGATGGGAAGCGGACTAGTAACATTTTTCTTTTGATTTCCAATTTTTTTTTGCAGCAATCGATTGCAATAAGTATTTAGTTTTGAACCATTTAAAATTACCTAAAGGAAGAATATTAGTTTTATAATTTTAAACATTGATGATTTTAAGAAGTTTGTTGCGCGCTGTGCACTGGCAAAACCTTGAGGTAATTTATCTGCAACTACCAGGTGCCAGGGCTGGTTAAGTTTCTTACCATTTAAAAAAAAAAGAAGCACACAAGTGTTGCCAGATAAGTGGTAATTCAGCCTAAAAGTGGTTCTGACAATCCACTAGTACTTCTTATTGATGAGCTTTATAGTTATGAGATGGTGATCAATGGGCAAGTACAGTATTTGCAAATAGTAGAAATACTGCATTTGATGATACATAATACGTTGAAAAAGCTGAAATAGTTTATTATCACAAATAAGCACTCTTTTGGATAGCTTTAACATGTAGGGGAACTGTTCCAATATTCATCTCATGATCTATTAATCATTTTAATCGGAAATGTAGGTTTGATGTATCAATGATGTTCAGTGGTTATTGAGATGTCATCGAAACAAGAAGAAAATCGCCGGAGAATTTTACGCGCCGTCATGGAAAATCCGACCATGAGATGGATCGAAAAACAACTGGGAATCACCCATACAACTGTGTTGGGTGGTAAAATCATTTAAGGACTCCCAGACGACCGAGGGGCGGGCTGGAAGTGGAAGAAAATCGAAGACAGCTGACCCTGTGAAGGCCCGGAAGGTGTTGAATTATTTCAAGTGTAATCCGAACCTTTCGATTCGCGACGCGGTTCTGAAGGCAAAGGGTTCCGCCTGGTTCATTCAGCAAACCATGATACGAGCTGGGAATCGTGTATTCAAGGTCCGCAGTACACCGAACCGGCGTGATCAACAAAACACGGTGGCCAAATCCCGCGCAAGGAAGCTGTATCGAGAGTTGTTAACGAAACCGATGTGTGTGGTTATGGATGACGAAACCTACATCAAGGCAGACGCAAAGCAGATACCGGGGCTGGAGTTCTACGTTGCCAAATCACGGTTTGATGTTCCGGAAGACATAAGGAAGAATAAAGTGGACAAATTCGCACAAAAAAATACTTGCCCTGGGAGGCCATATGCCAATGCGTTAAACTGAGTAAACCGTACAACATAACGAGTAGTATCAACAGCAAAATTTACCGCACCGAGTGCCTCCAGGAGCGTATGTTGCCCTTCCTGCGGTCCCACGGAGGCGAGACATTATTTTGGCCGCACCTGGCATCATACCATTACACGCGATCGACGTTGGATTGGTACAGAGACAATAAGGTTGTTTTTGTACCAAAAACTACCAACCCCCCAAATTCACCAAAGATTCGTCCGGTGGAATGATTTTGGGCCATAATGAGGACCAAAGTTCGGAAATCGTCCAAGGTGTTTAAGAACGAGCTGGAGTTGAAAAAAGAGTCGATGAAAGTGACCAAAAAGGTCGGTTCCACCATTGCACAACATGTAATGAGGGGTCCTAAGGGAAAGGTGCGGGTTTTCAGCGATGGAAAGGAAACTGAATAAAGTAATTATGTCGAAACATAATCCATTTGTATTAGTTCATTTCCTGAAAGTTTCAAGAAAACCTGACTTAAAGTAAATTTTTGGCAAACACTTTTGTCTGGTGCATTTTTTTCGAGTACAGGCCTTAGAAGTGATCATGGAAGTATACTAAAAACAGCCATAGAATATAAAGTACGACTCGCATATTATGGCAAAACGGCATATGGCAAGACATTGAGATGAGTGAAATGCATAACACAGAATGGCACGAAGCTGCATACAGAAGATGAAGAAATTAACAAACTACAAAAGAGTGCAGAAAATATGAAAAAATAACGAAGATAAGTAAAACACCTTATTAAACTTATAAACGTTACACTGACGAACTATGAATAACAAACAGACGAAATGACTCAAAATACTTAAACGTGGCTGCTTCCGAACCGACTCTTGCGCGAAACCCGCGGAAATATAAAAATCTCGTTCCAACGAAACGAACAGTCCAACAAATCGAAAACCATTTCCACAGGATGGTTTGTTAAGAAGGGTGCGTCAATCTCACTGAAACTGTTGGAGTAGAATACACAGTACCATAATCGCACCGATAGCATACCGAAAATGATACTGTTCATTCCCTCCTAGACTCCGGTTGTTACACCACTCTATTGTACAATTTCAGCTGAAATTGATACTCTGATGTTCCCTACCAACCTAGAGTATGTTTTATGTCATATCTGTTATTGAAAATCATAGAAATATGTGTTTATTAAGTATATTAATAAACATTACATGGTTATTCTGCTCCTTCAACCATTATAAGAGTGTTGCTTGTTTAATTATCTAGATCTTTATTAAAATCCTTTTATTAGATTCTGAAACGTTGATTCTCTGGTTGACCCTTGATAATCAGACATTAAATAGGATTGTAATAATGAGTGAAGTTTCGAAACTTCGAAGCCTTCACAACATGATTTACTCCCCAATCATGAAGTATGATGTAAGAGCCCGCCATCTATCCACAAACTGTTAGCAACGAGGAGATGATGTTCTCACTCCCCGATGCCCTGATGTCTCTCCCTTATCCCGATTGAGCTATAAAATCGTACACTTGTCAATGAAAAAATCTGCAAGTCGCAGACGAGGAGTAGGCCTATCTGTCAAAAGATAAGCTTTCTCTAGTGGAATTTAAAGCAATTTGGTCGCGTTTACTAGTTTACGTATGTTTTGAAAGTGATCAACCGAAGTGTTGGATTAAATTTTCCTATTGAAGTTGAGTTAGCCGGCGTTATTTGGATAATAATATAGTTTGCTTATATTTAATTATTTTTATAAGAAACCATCCCTGTTAAGCCTTAATCCTTTTCGATATCGAGAAAGTAAGAATTAAAAGTTATGAGATTAATATAAGAACGTTTTCACTTTTTTTGTTAACATCTTTTAAAAAGTTAACAAGTTCAGAAATTGTGGCATTTACTACGTACTGGCACTAATGGCGAAGACACTAGACGACTGATTCCATCACGACAGATTATTTTAAGTTAACTGACAATTTTTGTGCGTACTAGAATTAATTAACTTTTGCTTGCTTTGTATTCCTTCTATTCATGTTGATTTATGTAGTGTACGATTTAGAAATAGGGGATTTTTACGCCACATGGCTTTTCCCCATTCCAATAAGATGTTAAGTTAGTTGGAATTATATCAATAAATAAATAAATAAATAAATCTGAACGTTGTGTTAAAATGTAAATCTTAAAAATTATAAGTTCGCAAATAGATTTTGCTCAAAAGTGTTGAGAATCCGATAATGAACGATAAAACAAATGTCAAGGAGGACTCCAAGCAGTTTATTTGTCTTATGTTTAATACCGCATTACACTTCAGTAGACTATGACAGTTATGACAGTTTACACACATAGATTTTTTTACAGAAATCTGTAAAGTTTTACCGAATTCTCTACAGCTGACCGTTCGGTAATCCGATTTACCGGTTTTCTGTGAAATTTTACAGTTATCTGTAAAAAAATTACCAAATTTTACCAAAATCCGTAAAAGCGAATTACCGAACGTTCAGCTGTTGGTAAAATTTTACAGATTTCTGTAAAATAATCTGGGTGTGTATGTTTGTGATACGGTCATTAATACCCCTACTATGATTTAAAATTGAGGGGTTAAAAAATAACCTTTTCGACACATGAACTTTAACAACCTTTGTTTATTTCATGTTTTAAGTTTAAATATGATGGGTGCTTTCTTGGTATACCACTTCTCGTAACACAACACTGATTAATTGCACTGTTTTGCTAATTGAACTTAATGATAACCAGTGATATATCTTGCGAATAGAATTTTATCACCCTAACACAATAGTAAAGCTTGCAGAAAGCACCTCGTATTCAGTCTCAGTTTTATCTCTCCCGGTGGTTCTTCGTCGTGGCACCGGAGGAAGTAAAAAAATTAATGAACTGCAAAAAATCATAATGCTACTGTAGGCCGGAGGCTAACTGAGAGAAGACTGTGGCTTTTCACTCGTGCTTAAGCGCTTCATTTTCAATTGTTTTATGGGTTTAATAAAGTTTCCACCTAGTGATGGTAAGTTGCGATGGTTTTGCACGCTTGCGGCATTAAAACACGTGAATGCCGAGAAAGGCTCCACTTAGCGTTTTACATACGCTTGGGAGATAACTTCCCCAGGAGCTGGGTAGAATTGTTTTCCGTGGCTTTCAATGTGCCTTCCGTTTTCCTGATTTGTGTGGAATCCACGCGCAGTATCCTTGGCTAAAGGGACCTCTGTGTGCGGCAGTGGCTTTTGTCTCACTGATTCTGACGGGTATTTTTATTTTATTGTACGTATTTATTTCACTCTTGCGTATAGCATTTTTGTTTTTGAATCGCATTGACTCATCTTTAACTTTTATTTAATTATTTACAGACTAGTTTTAAGGATTGGCCCAGTCCCGATATTGCACGATCACTCACAGGACCGGATATACTTCAGAAACATTCAATCAACTCGCTGCTGTTGGAACACAATGAAATCATAAGCCGGGGAATGCCATCACCGACCGAAGGTTAGTAGTATTTTATTATTGTGTTTGTATGTAGTTTTTCAATTACCTATCGATTTAGCTATTTGTATATCTATTTGATTTATTTGTTTACCTGTTTATGTATGAATTTGTTCGGTAATTTTTCTGAAGAGCTAAAGCATATTTGTTTGCGATAAAGCCACCCTTTATAGAAAATTATAATTGTAAAGACATAACATCAAACAACTACATAACGTTTAGATGATTCAAACATCAAACGTAAAGTTGCTATCAAATGATATAAATTTATTCAATGCAAAAGTTTAATGCAAACTTATTGTTGAATAAGACTATTCTTCTACTTGGTTTTATACACGCTACGGGATTGAACTTGCCACTTAATTAATGTTCTTTGAAGCACTCCTTTTCTTACACAGCACAACACACATACAAATAGCACGGCTATTGAGTGAGGGCTTTCTTTGCAGATTATGCTCCAGGGCAGTCGAACGAATTTTCCACCCAAACCCTTGACCTCTGGATTGGAAAACTAAAACAATTGAAAATTACGATATTTGTCCATTAGCTTTGCTTCTGGATTCTAAATCCGTCATTGTACAGTGGTCCAGAATGCAAACTCAGCTGAAAAGATACATTTTCAGCCTAAGGTTGAAGTTTTGAAAAAAAATTGTCTTCCAAAAAGTTGTTTCTTACAACAAGTCACTTCTTTTGGGGTGAATGAAAACTAGGGTGCTCCTTATTTTCAGAGACATCGAAAATCTAACTGTTTATTTGCAGAAATAAAGGCATACATTATTGAGAAAAGTTGTGAAATCAATAATTTCAAGCAACTGTGATGGTATAACTTTTTCTGTACCTTTTGATATGACCGAATTAGAGCATTTTTTCCTACGTAGCTTAGAGTGTCCCTATAAAAATTAGTTATTTAGCTGTAACTTTTTTATTTCAAATTTTTCAGCAAAATTGTATGCAAAAATATATGATCAAAGTTGCTTAAAATGATTTATTCTACAACTTTTTTCGATAATGTAAGGAGTGTATCGAAAATAAGCTATCCACAAACTTTCTTTCAAATTATGTTGAAAACAGATATTTTATTCATACAAAAAATTGATCCTTTATTGTACGAGGTTAAACTTGAACATAATGAAGACCGGATGAAATTTAAGTTATTCCTTCACGAATTTTCGAGCTTTGGATCGAATGCTCTTCATCAAGTTCCGGCCAAGTGTTGCATCGCATTTTTTGGATGCTTGAGCCCAAATTTTTTTGAACTCCTGCATGTTCCCAGCTGCCTTACCAGTCTTCTTGAAGACCCTTTTTACGATTGCCCAGTAAAGTTCGATGGGTCGAAGCTGAGGGCAATTTGGTGGATTGATATTTTTCTCAACGAAATCTATACCCTTTTCCGCAAGCCAATTGAGAGTGGTTTTGGCATAGTGAGCCGACGCAAAATCCGGCCAAAACAGTGGAGGTGTACTATGCTTCTTACATAAAGGCAACACTCAGATCGATAGATTTCCGCATTTATAGTTCCGGTAGTGTAAAAAATGGTTGATTTCAAACCACAGGAACATATTGCTTGCCATACCAGTACCTTTCGACCGAATTTCTCCACTTGAATCGACCTGTCCGCATCGCTCACATCCTCCCAATGACGGCAGTAAAGTATTGTGGACCTGGAAGGGTTTTTGAGTCCTCCTTTAAATAGGTCTCATCGTCCATCAAAACGCATGCATCCGGACGCTGCAAAAGACGCGAATACAATTTCCGTGCCCTTGTTGTTGTTCGCTTCTTCTGTTCTGCACTTTGTTTCGAGATTTTCTGCTTCTTGTACTGCCGTTATACGCATAATTGTCCCATGTTCTATGGCATTCCCTATATACATGGGACAGTTATGCTTATAACGGCAGTGTAGGTCTTCAGGTGGTTTCGCCTCTTGATACGCTGGATCATTCCGACACTCGTTCCTGCTTTTTTGGCCAAATCACGTATTGACATTGCTTTGTTCTTCATGATTAGAGATACCACTTTCTGCTCCAGTTTCGGGTTGGAAGAACCGGGTTTTCTGCCTCATCCTGGTAGCTCATCCAAAGAATAGTGTTCCCCAAATTTATTAATGATGGTTTTAACACTCGCATGATGAATTCCAAACCGCATCGCCAATTTTCGCATAGTAATACCCTTCTCACTTAGCCATGTGTCCAGAACCTTAATTTTCACTTCATTTTCAATACGCGACATTTTGAAAACGCAGAATTTGAACCGCACAAACAAGTAAACAAAAGAAAGCTGACAGTCAAACGCACAGCATGCAGTGTTCAGAGCATAAAAACCATCACAAATACATGCGCACAACGCAAATGTATGTGGATAGCTTATATTCGATACACTCTTATGCCTTTATTTCTGCAAATCAAAAAGTTATATTTTCGATTTCTCTGAAAATAAGGACCATCCTAGTATTCATTCACCCCAAAAGAGGCGCCTTGTTATAAGAAACAACTTTGTGGAAGACTATTTTGCTCCAAAACTTCAAACTTAGGCTGAAAATGTATCTTTCCAGCTAAATTTGCATTCTGGACCACTGCGCATTGGAATGCTAGGTACACCTTTTTCTGTTTTGTGCACAATGGGTATCAAACTTTTTCACCTTCGTGAATCCATTGTTTTATTACAACGAAAATAGTAAATGTCACTTCTGGAGTGACACAAACTTCACATCTTGATCCCTTATTTTTGTTTTATTTGTAAAAGATGTAGAAAAAGTTTGAAAGTCCTTCAAGTCTCAATACATGCAGACGACATGAAACGGTCTTTTGGACATTTTATGACGTTGTACAGTTTTAGGTCGCTCGCGTATGATAATATCAGGCATCTGAGGACCAAGTTCACATCGTTAATGTATAACAGGAAAAGGAATGGACCAAGGTGGCTAACTTGCGGAACGCCGGATGTTACTGAAAAGCTGGACGAGGCATAATCTGAAACCTTCACAGACATAGATCTCTCAGTTAGGTACGAACGGAGCCAGTTCAACAATTGATCGTGAACCTCCATTTTTTCGGATTTGGAA
The DNA here is from genome assembly GCA_034211315.2 of Aedes japonicus. Classification (NCBI taxonomy): domain Eukaryota; kingdom Metazoa; phylum Arthropoda; class Insecta; order Diptera; family Culicidae; genus Aedes; species Aedes japonicus. The sequence continues at coordinate 1,560 of JASCZW010020187.1, read as the reverse complement.
ATTGCAATCTGATGGTTCATTTTATCAAAGGCCGCAGATAGATCTGTGTATATGGCGTCTACTTGATGACCGCATTCCATTCTATGGATGATGAACGATGTAAATACGATAAGGTTGGTCGCCGTTGAGCGCTTGGGCATAAAACCGTGTTGGTCAGGAGAAATAGTCTGTGAATAGTCATGGACTATTAAAGAACAATTTGGAGAACATTTAGTCCGAATAGCTTGGATACAGCACTAAGTTTAGCAATTCCACGATAGTTGGGACGGATCGTTTGCATCCCTTTTTGTGTATTAGGAAAACAAACGACTGTTTCCAGCATTCGGGAAACACACCGGAAGTTATTCACAAATTGAAGACCGTAGCCAGTGGCGCAGCGAGTGTGGGACAATTGCGTTTCAGGACAATTGAAGGAATACCATCAGCACCGCATTCAGTTGGGGTTTTCATCTGCTTCCTGGCTGAAATCACCACACAGACAAGTGGGGAGCATTGCTAGTAGCAGCTTCGAGGCCCTCGGCATCCAGGATTTCGTCGCAGCAGAAACTGCTGAACTGCGTACGGAACAAGTTGGCGATATCCGCGACACAGTCAGCTTCATGGGGTAAGGGTAAGCCGGATTCCTTCCGTTGTTCATTCACAAACCGCCAAAAGCTAGTCGGTTCCGTTTGAGACGACTCTGCAATTGAGACTGATGAGAGTTGTACAAGCTGTTTTTACAGGCTCAATCGAATTAACTTTACAGAGCCAAATTTTCATATTTTTATACATCATTTATCTTAAAACTAAAGTTAGGAGGCAAGAGCCGATTACTCGCGGCCGTCTCGAGGTTAATAGGAATTACAAATTACGGATGTGAAAGAGGGTGGGAATTTAAAGTATGGTTTACATAACACATTAAATTTAAATTCTTAATTATCTAAACACTTATAACTATACAATTTATGGTTTTCTTTAGACTTGAACATTTCTTGAAAAAGAAAAAAAAACACACACACATACACATATAAAAAAAAACTTATACTAAACATACAGGTTAAACTAACTGTAATATAATGCTAATGTTATTCAAAAACACATAAAAGAGTTTCATGTACTCCAAATCACGTACAGCCAAAATATCTCGAATTGGCACATTGGGTTGTCTACCTCGAGCCCGAAGGGAATCACACACATCACATCTATATAAAAAAACTTATCACAAAACATACAGGTTAAACTAAGCTGTAATCTAATGTGTAATGTAATAGTCAAAAACACATAAGAGATTTTCATGTACTCCTAAATCACGTACAGCCAAAATATCTCGAATTGGTCACATTGGGTTGTCTACCTCGATGCCCGAAGGGAATCGATAAAGCTCAGAGTCTGAGCTCCACGATGTTCATCACAAGACCAAATAACGTGATCAACGGCGTACAGCAAAATACAACACATAGTCAAAGCAGCAAAGTTCGCATCTCCGTTTGCAAGGGTCGTGTTCCAATTCACGCTGGCGAGGAAGTTATTCATTTCTTGGAAATCGGCATGGGTGAAGTCATAATAAACTTTTTCGATGTT
>JASCZW010020186.1:0-12645 GCA_034211315.2 Aedes japonicus | reverse complement strand
GGCAGTGATTAATGAAACGGTTAATAATTAAAATACCATTATTTCTCTTTTAAACTATTGATTCTCTTAAAACTGAAGAATAAATAGATATTTGTTAACAAGTTCATTTATTTGCACAAGCTTAGCCGAATTAACTTCACAGAGGAGTGGTTTTCATTTTCAATATGCAAAATAGATCTCAAAAACAAAGTTAAGTGGGGAAAACCCGAATTCTCGTGGCCGTCTCGAGGTGAAGGGTAATAACAATTTTATGGATGGGATAAGGGAGCTGAAAATCATTGTATGATTTACAAAACATATGTTTATTTAATTCTTATTGTTTACGCATAACTGTAAATTTATTATTATAAAAGAAAACGCAACAACATAAATCTTATAATTGAAACCAGACAAACAATTTAATCAAACTACAATCTCAAAGTAATGTTAATCAAAAACAAATAAATGAGTTTCATAAGCTCCATGACCCGTAAAACCAAAATGTCTCGCTCCGATACGTTCAAATGTGTACTTCGAAGCCGAAGGGAATCACAAAGCTCAAATCTGACTCCATGATGCTTAGCACATGACCAAATAACGTGATCTGCGTCCACATTTTTTTCCCATGTCGGGTATTTTCATCACTACGACCAATTCTTAGATCTATTGTAACACATCTCCCTTTTTTTGTCACATGACACATGACATATCACTATTGTTAGAAGTGATCGCAATGTTTGACTTAAAGCGTTGTCCATTGGCAGTATACAACACCGAATAAAGTGTACTTCCATTCTGGGGTTTGTTTTCCAGATCTCCGAGGGTTATAAAGGGTGTTTTCTATCAAAATTTGGTCAAACAGTTACGTGTGTGAGTCGATCAATGTTTTTATTAATACGTCGAAAATTCTTTTTCTTTTTCAAGATCAGTTATTACAGAATACAGGAGAGATATCCAGCTACGCTTCCTTTTTAACGAATGAGGATTGCAGGGTCTTTCGTTTAACACCTGACATGAGATTTTGTACAATCTCCTTGTCCACTTTATTCAACAGTTTCTTGCTCACAACACCTTTTTGAGTCTTCTTAAGGTTCCGCTCGACGATGGCCCAATATTGTTTGATTGGGCGGAAGGCGTGTGTGGAGGATTCTTGTCCTTGGGCACCACTTGAACGTTGTTGGCAGCATACCACTCCATGGCGTGTTTTCCGTTACGGCAAGATGCCAAACCCGGCAAAAATTGAACGAAACAATGGTGTCAGGAGAGGCAGTAGACGTTTTTGTAGATAAATTTCTTGGTTGACGGTTCCGATCGCAATGTAAACGTTACTCTTCTAGCCACAGGTACTGCCACACCAGATATTCATTCGTGAGCTTTGACAGTTTAATGTGCTTGAAAATATCTGCCACCTTTCCCCGTCCGGTTGCCGTATGAAATTTCTGTCAAGAAGTCTGCCTTGATGTAAGTTTCATCGTCCTGTACCATGCAATCAAACTTCATCAGCATCGTCGTGTACAACATTCACGAACAACTTTTGTGTTTTGGCTGACGTGTTTTGTTTATCGTCCCGATTTGAAGTCACCACTTTCTTGTTAGTCAACAGTACAGCTCGTTTTTTAGTTATATCCACGGTTAAAGGCGCCACTCTCTGCTTCTTTGTGACCAGTGGTGGCACGAGTACTGTATTTCAACATTTTGTTGGTTACATTTGACACTTTTCATAATGACCAAACTGAACACAAGAAATAACAAAATTTCTACAATTGAAAATGTCATGACATTCTGCAAAAATAAAATCATCTCGAGCATAAATTTACAAACAAGTGCACCGAACTTTTTCCTTACCGTGAATTTTCAAGGCACAGTACAATCGTATTTCTTCTTCTCGCGTTATATTTTTCGCAACAATAGCATCACGTTATTTTGCTGGTGTCTTTTCATCACTGCACATTATACAAACCAACACATACATATATCACCGAACCACACTCTGGACGAATCACCGCCGCGTTGAAGTCCAGTAAAAACAACAAACAAGAAGAAGAAAAACCAAACCACGCATATATTTAATCGTTGTGTATCCAACAACAAAAAATACCTCTTACACGAACGTCCCCCGCCCTTCTTAGAGAGAAAAACATAAATTTAAAATGAATAATACTCCATCGTTAGCCATTGGATTTTGATGCGGTTTTTTGCAATAGATCACAAAATTATCATTTTTTGTATATCTGCACGGTTTATTCCGAAAATATCAGAAGTTAAGAATTCCAAGGTGGGAGTACTGAGGTAAGTACCTGTCCAGGGATGATTGGCAAAAAAATTTTAGATGGGAAACATTGCATGTGGCATATAAAACTTCTTTATTTTGCAAAACGAGGTAATCAGAAGACATTTTGAGGATTAATGGTCATACTGGACACTAAAAGAGACCCTACGGGATCCGAGTTCTTGCATAATCAAAAGTTTTCCAAAACCTGGCTTTCGACATATCCAACTTCATGATTTTGCAAGATCCGAGTTCTTCTGGAAAAGTGGCCATATTCAAATCTTTTCCAAAACCAAGCTTGCGACATAGGGAACGTCCATTAATTATGTCACACAAAACGCGACTTTTTATATCCCCACTTCCCCTCCCCCCTTGTCACGTTTTTTGTATGGACCTTCAAATTTTTTTGTATGGATTGTCACTCTCAAGCTCCCCATTAATGCGTGACATAATTAATGGACCTTCCCATATCAAACTTTATGATTTTGCAAAACTGTGTCTTAGGAGGACATTCTGAAGATTCCTCCGGAAAAGTGGCCATATTCATATCATTGCCAAAACCTGGCTTGCGACACATCAAACTTCATGATTTTGCAAAGCTAGGTCATGAAAATACGTTTGCAGGATTTCTAACTTAGAGAGACCCTGCAAGATCCAAGTTCCTCCGGAAAGTGGCGATATTTAAATGTTTTCAAAACCTGGCTTGCGACGCATCAAACTTTATGATTTTGAATAAAATAGGTCTGTGGAGGACATTCTGAAGATTTCTGACCATACTGGCTACTTAAGAAGGTTCTGCAGGATCCAGATCCAGCCTGGGTGGAAAAGGAAATTTATCCAAAGACAACTCATGCAGTTTGATTTGTCACAAGCCAGGTTTTGGTAACGATTTCAATATGACTACATTGCCGGAGGAACTCGAATTCCGCACGACCTCCCTAAGTGGCCAGTATGGTTAGATACCCTCAGAATGTCCTCCGAAGATCTTATTTTAATAAATCATAAAGTTTGATATGTCGCAAGCTAGTGTATGGTAAGAAATTGGTTATGACCACTTTCCGGAGGAACTCGAAATTCTGCAGGGCCACCTCAGGTGGATTGTATAGTCACAGTATAGTGGCCAGTATAGTTCCTAACTTTTCCGGAGGAACTCGGATCACACAGACCCTCTTTAAGTGTCAGAATGTCTTCTGAAGACCTATTCTTGCAAAATCACGAAGATCGATATGTTTGCAAGCCAAGTTTTGGAAAAGATTTGAATATGGCTATTTTCCCGGAGGAACTCCGATCTCGTAAGATCTCCCTAAGCGGCCAGTATGATCAGACACCCTCAAAATATCCTCTCAAGACAAAGTTTTGCAAAATCATGAAGTTTGATGTGTCACAAGCCAGGTTTTGGTATCGATTTGAATATAGCCACGGATCTCGCAGGGCCTCTCTATGGTGCCAGTGTGGTCAGACACTTTCAGAATGTCCTCCGCAGACCTCTTTTTGGAAAACCACGAAGAACGATATATCTCAAGCCAGGTTTTGGAAAAGATTCGAATATGGCCACTTTTCCAGAGGAACTCGGATCCCACAGGGCCTCTTTTAGTGGCCAGTATGGTCAGAAATCCTCAGAATGTATGAAATATCTTTGGAAAATCACAAAGATCGATATTTCACAAGCCAGGTTTTGGAAAATATTTGTATATAACCACTATTCCGGTGGAACTCGGATTCCGTAAAGCTAGTGGCCGTTATGGTCAGGAATCTTAAGAATGTCATATCCGCAGACCTATTTTTACAAAATCATAAAGTTTGATAAGATATATATCGTCAGAAATAAAGTTTGACATGCCGCATGCCATGTCTCATGTCCATGAGACAATTTTGAGAAAGTGGTTGAGTTCCTGAATCCAAAGTTGCTAAAAGAATTCGTATCGGTTGGATAGTTCCATAGTAATGGTCATTTTAGTTTCCGTGTTAAAAATGTTTTCTGTTGGCCTTTTGCGTAATAAAATAAATAAGAAGCCCTCCTTGCTTTGCACTCATTATTTACCTCCTACAGAGTTTCAACATCCTACTATGAAAACATAATGAAATCTCATGTCTTGTAATCGAAAAAGGCGAATTTGTTCTATGTTGGACACATAACGGTTAAAAAATATGTTGTGAAGAGATTTTTCGATAGTTCCGAGTTGGTTCGTTTGCTGAAAACAAAATGTTTTCTACATTTTTTTTCTGAATGTCATGACATTTTTTTTACATTAATATAAGCGAGAGCAAGGGGAATATGACCAAAAGGAATCGAAAAAATAAATGTTTTGTCTTTCATACGACACCGCACACACTGTCTCATAGCAGAAATCAAAATAAAAAAAGAATACGAGATGTTCGTGCTATATGCTTTTTCCCTTTTGGTCTTACAACATTACAACTAGCTTGAACCAGGAGGTGTCGGCAACAATTGTTAGCTTTGTACAGTGACCATTTTTTTCAGAAGTAAAACGTTTCTGAAAAATGTCAACCGTTACCATCACTGTTTGTGACATCTCGGACGGAGAGGTTGGGTTTCCTCCGGCTTTTGATTTCCTCCGATCCGGCTTTTTTGGTTGTTTTAATGCACGATGAAAGGAAATGCATCAAGTTTAAGTCGACCACATTTTGATCGAAACACCCTTCAGTAGCCCTTGCTAAAGAAATTAATTCATTTTTGGCGATTACCGTGCAGTTGCATAACAAGTGTTCCGAGTCTTCTTTATCCAGGCACAAAATCGACATGAATCATCTTGAAGTTTTCCTATTAGCGTCAAGTGATTCGGCTCGGACAGTAACCAGTTATATGGCCTGTATGTAAGGTTAAATGTTTTTATGTGAGATCAATTAATTTGTGAGGCATTGAAATGTTTGGAGTGATGAACCGTGGTCTTCCCTTAGCTCAATCAGTAAAGACGCAGCTACAAAGCAACACCATGCTGGAGGTGGCTGGGTGCGATTCCGGGTCTGATCTAGCAATTTTTCGTTAAGGATAGCAAGCAATAAGGTAATTATGAAAGCTATAAGCTTGAAATGCCAAATAAGAAGATGACCCGCTTTGATTTCCTAGCTATGAAAGTGTTGTTCCTGTTTGCCTCCACTTTCAAGCTTTTGCAGGCTTTCATCTCCATTCTAAGTAAAGAACTAGATAAACCACAAAAATGGTTCGAGTCCTACAAACTGATGAGACGATCCAAGTCTTGCTAGTTCATCAGCTCTCTCGTTTCCATCAATTCCACAATGGCCAGAAACCCAGTACAAATTGATTTGATTACCACATCACAACGTTTGGAGTGATTGAATGCATTCCCAAAATGCATGGAATTGCATGTTGCTGGCTTTAACGCATTTAGAGCTTCTTGACTGTCCGACATAACGCATATATTTAAATATCTACAGTTTCTGCGTAAGCAAATAACAGAACATTCCAGAATTTCAGCGTTGAATACAGTTGGTCGCCGAACAACACCGGGCCGAAAATCGTTTGGTCAGAGCATCAGTAATCTGATGAAAATTTAGAGGATTTATTTTAGGCTGCGAATAGGCAGCCCATGGACAAGCTGAATCAGCTGGAAAGACTCGTGACTGAATTTATGAGGTAGGGTATGTGTCCCTCAACTCAGCCTAATATGCAATGATCGATAACATTTTTTATTATAACTCATAATGTTTTTCAGCTGTAAGCAATGATAAACTAGTTATACACTTGCTTAGACACGTTTAATAAGACACTTGGTAGTATGTATCATGAAAAACTGTACAACTCATTTTTTAAGGTCAGAATCTTTCGAGGGATAAGGATTTAATGTCGGTCTATAAGCATCAAATTGGGTCTATTAATGGATGCAAATTCGTCCCATTCAGTAGATTTTCAATTGAATGCGGTCTTCGTACGGGTTTCTTCCTGATTTTATGATTTCAAGCTTTGCCAGCTTTATTTGCTTTACCCAACATAAATTTTCACAAAACAAAAATACTTGAGAGATTTTCACATATGATTTATTGGCCCTTTGATAATGAAAACATAATAATTCACCAGGCACAGGCTTTGTTCCTTTGGTTTGTTTTAGGATGAGCCATTTGGTAAAGATACAATTGAAACTCATACATTTTCATTGACAATTTTACAAATAACATCATTTTTACTAAGTTTTCCAGACAACAGGATGACAGAAAATATATGTCCCTAACACTGAGTTCACGGTTTTCTTGTTAAATCTTTGCTATTCTATCTATATGAACAGGTAGTTTGTACTGTGTGACAATTTTCTGTACATCTAGGCTGCATAATTCGGTTTATCGGTCCAATTTAGCCAAATATAGATCATTCAAAGAACATAGAGATAGTCTGTTGAGCTTTAACAGTGAAATCATGATATCTTAAAAGCTGAATAAAATCGTGAATTACACCAAAGTAAACAACAGTAAATTGATTAATAATTGTCGGCTTTGTATCAAATCGGGCATTTTGATAGGAACATAATTTTGCTGATTATCGCTGAATTAATGACATATTTGGTACATAGGCCGAATGAAGGAGCTAAGCTAACATTTGGAATATCCCCTCGGGCCGTTGCCAAGTAAAATGTTTGACCTGGGATTTGCCCGAAGTGGCTGGAATATCCCCTCGAGCCGTTGCCAAGTAAAATGTTTGACCTGGGATTTGCCCGAAGTCAGCCTTGACATAGGTTTCATCGTCCATCAGAAGACACCCGTCGAACTTGGTCAGCACCTGGTCGTATAGCTTCCGAGCACGGATTTTGGTCACACTATTCTGTTTTATGGTCCGATTTGGCTATTTGCAAGCTCGATACGACTTGATTCCTTCCCGGAGTCGAGTTCTCCTCACGGTACTATGGGCAGCACCGAATTTTCTGGCCAAATCACGGTCCGACAGATTGGGATTCCTCTTAATCGTCTTCAAAATCTTACCACGCAGTTTCCGGTCGACAGTTCCACTCCGACGATTGACTTGAGGCTTCCGAATCGTCGTCAATGTTTCCTTATACCGTTTTAAAACGCGCCATACGGTATTTCTGGGCAATTTCAGCTGTTTAGCTAGCCTAGATGCAGACCACAATGGATTTTCCAAATAAATGTGCACAATTTTTTCCCTTCTTTCGGCCTTCATGTTGATTGTTTACAAAGTACAGTCGATTTGCGGAATGTCAAAAATACATACGTGAAGCTGACAAAATTCCCGACACGTGGGCGCCAAGAACTTCCAAATCCGTCCACCAGGAGCGCCACAATATGAGCAAAAGTTTGTTCCAATTCTAAATGAAGCAAGCCTTATGATGCCCATTTGGTCACTGTTTTTATCGTGATGATTCAAATAGTTTTAATAAAATTGATTCACTTTCATGTATTTTGTATGTTCTTGTCCATCTTGAGTGTTCGTCAGTGTACTGTCTATTTCTGTGTCTTGTCTTATTCATAACAATGTGTATGTGATGATGGTCTGGTATTGTGTTTTTTTATTATTTTTAACCAAGTCTCATGTACTCAACATCCCCTTGCAACACCCTTAATTTTATGTGAGGAGCTTACCTGAATGATGTTCAGCCATATACTTACTATCTAAACCGCATGCGACGCTGGTTGAACAGCTGCTTGAATTCTCCAACCGCTCGCGTCCATGCAACCATCATTGCAAAACCGCATGCAGACCAAGATTAGTATAAAAACGTGGAGAAAAATGAAATGTTAGTGTTTGGTGTATGGAGATTATTGGTGATATTCTCACAACGAGTCTTTGTCTCTTTGATTGAAAATTTTGAGTTGCTATAAGCTAACCATGCTTGGCTAAACCCTAAATTACAGCCCACTCTACAGTTTGTGCTCTAGTTTCAATCTCAAATTTAAATATATTTCATAAAAGAACTACTTTGAGACTTTGAAAAGAACTTGTCTACCTCATGTCTAGAGGGTTTATTTTTTATACTCTCTGTTTATGAGAAATGGTATGAGAAATAGACTCTCATCGTCTTGCATTATAACCGATTACAACCGATTTGCCGTTATTGAACTTTACAACCAAGGAGATAAGCCTCCGTATGCTATTGTATGTGACTCATCTAACACTGCTACTGATATAAGCCACATGGATAGGTTTATTCTACAGCTTCTAATGGTGTTTCCCAAGCGGGTCCTCCGCGTCCCATCTCGAATAGTTTGTCATCATTGTTCTGATACCCTGATCATAACATTCACCCCTTTCGAAAATAGTGCAATTACATTCAGTTGAAATTGTAACTGTTCAGTGTATGGTCCTGCTAAGATTGCGTATCCGGGACTCACCCCAGGTCTATACACCTATAGTCCTTCCAGTTGCACTCGCCAGCTCGTGCGATACTCTAGACTCACATGGGTGGTCGTATCCGGGTCCTCCACTGGGTAGGCACAAGTGTCCGTCCAGGTTCTGGTACATTAATTCGTTTTTTTATGCCTGAATGAAGTAAAGGTGATAAGGAAACCCGTGTGAAAACAACTAATTAGTAGTAAGTGATATTGCGCTCAGTTGGCCATAATAATGAAGATTTTATTCCGACCTCTTGAAAATATTGCAAACTTTTGAGAGTGGGACCAATGTCCATGTGTGTGCCTTTTAGATTTGGGATTATTTGTATTATTACCTGAACCTTTCTTATTAAATGTATATTTCAACAAACAAATGACAGCGTGGAAGGTGCCCTGTATTGGCCAACAAAATCTGTATACAGCCTTTCCCTTATACATCCAAACCGAACACTTCATCACATCCAAATGCTTTTAAAAGGTCGGTATCAGGCTACTAACAGCACTGCGGTTTCTTTTATTTTTTAAGGTTTACTGGCGGGACTCTGAATAGAGTAGAAACCTCAACGCCAGGCTTTTGATGTTATCGTTGCGTAAATCCTTTCGAATCATTTTGCCAGCCGTACACGGATCATGTCGTCGATAGAGACACTGTTGACACTGTCTCAAAAGGTGTTAAATTTTCAAGTTTGCTTCCCCTTCCTTTTAGTCATGTTCATGTCCACTGTTTAATATGGTGTCGTTTTGTCTTTTGATTATTTAGTTTGTCAGATTGTTTCTTCAGTTTTAGTAGTTAAGAATTTCATTTATGTGCTGTGAAAATCTGTTTGAGCAGTTTTCTCCAATCAAAAATCGTCGAGATATTTGAATTCTACCAGTTTAAGTCATGTCTGATGTCTCAGTAGTCCCAACAGTATAATTTCAATGGTTTACTGATGGGACTTACAGGAGAGTAGATTTCTTTAAAAGAGTTTGGAAGGTCGTTGTGTCTTTTTATGTTAGAAATGTTGGAGGGTTTTTCGTAACTTCTTCAACCGTTTATAATTTAGTTAATAGAAGTCTAGTTCTTATGTACTCTGAAATTCATCAATCCATACCTCGTCTAACTTCGTTTGAATGACCTATCACTTTGTCCGCCTTAGTCCGTTATTCAGTTAAATTCTTTATTTCTGTTGTAGAACCGTTTACGTTTACTTGTTCTGTTTATTTTGACTAATACTAATCTCAGTGAATCCAACAGTCGGTTCCCTACAAACGTCAATATCCTTGAACACATTGTGTACCAATATATACCTGTCTAGCTAGATTTATAATTAAGCGTGGCTTCGGCTCATCCTGTCAGGGAACGCTAAGAAAGGTGTTGCAGCCAAGAAGAAATACCACATCATTATTACTGAGGAACGAACCCAACTAGACTGCATCAGCATTCAAGTCTCCCAGACAGGATGTCCGTTGGATCACGTCTGTAAAATCAGTGCATCACTGCCAGATATGTGACGCGGCATTAAATCAAAATATTCAATATGGGTCATTCCATATCAAGTGACCAGAGAAATGCATCGACCCTCTTCGATTCGGACCAAAATTGGATGATATACTTGTTCTAGAGTTGCTAATCAAAAATCCAAAGTTTTAGACCAATCGGTGAACCCCTCGGCCCATGGGCTGCCCCATTTTTTTGAGATTTTTGAAAAGTCTAAATTTTGTTTATTGAATATCTCAATGAATAAAAGAGCTATAAACAATGTCAAATACTTCTTTATATTTTTTACAGTGTTGCCAACATTGTTATTTTTGTGGTTGAAATATTATTTGCGTTTTCTCAAAATGCCCCAACTTTTTTCAATTTTTATGGCTCCAATGTGTTCAGCAGACTTTTTCATCAGAAACACTTATCGAGGAAAAACAATTTGCATCGTCATGGAGATATTCACTTTTAAACATATCATGTTTCATAATCAATGAATTAAAATTAAAAAATAGTGTAAATATATTCAAAGGGTTTTCTGAAAATAGGTCTTATAACAATCACAATAGGTTGTTATGCTAGCAATTATTGATTGCCAGATTCTAATTCGGATTCAGCAGCCGCATACTTCAGTGGAAACAGACAATTATTGAAAAATCTTCAGTATTACCATCTTACGTTATATTTGTGATTGTTTTTCAAAACAAATATTCATGCTAGGATTCATTTTTTTGTCAATCGAATCATCAAGCTATCTATCTATCTTTCTAAAAAATAAAAATGAAATGGAACGGTATGTCACGATTTAACTCAAGAACAGGTTTACAGATTTCTTATTTTTTTTTAATCTGTTCTTCTTTGGCTGCATCGGGTTAAAAAACATACGAACTTACGCAACGAGGTTTGCCGGGTGAGCAAATAAAAAAGCAATTTTATATTTCACATCTAATTAACAAATTCCGCATAAAATAAAATATATATCAAAATTTATTTCATGCTGCGTTTTGACTTTGCGGTATGTGCTGCAAGGTATGTTTAAGGTTGCAGTATGTTTTAAGGTTTTTCAAAATCAGATTAAAAGTGGTACACGTTTCTGAGCTCGAAGTACTCTTCAGAAGAACAGTTCCATCGGCTGTTGGAGCTGCCGAATGCATTCCGCGGATTCCAAGAATGGGTTGAGCATTAGCAAATCTGACTGCCAAATGTTCTTTTTGCTTCTTGCACTGCCGTGATGCCACAAACTTTACATTCAAGTTGCAATTACAGCGTGCCCAATCATACAACTCTTTTGGAGTTTGTATGGTAGTTCCTTGAAGACTAAAGGGTGATACGGTCAAAATTTGGTCAAGGGAAAACGCGTGTAAATCGGTGAAATCGTTTATTTAAAAAATCAAATTAAATTTCTTTTTCAAGTTCAATTAGTATAAAATTCAGGAAAAATATTCAGTTAGGCTTCCGCTTTTCCAAATCCGAATTGCCGGGTCTTACGCTTGACCCCTGCCATCAGATTTTGTACAGCCACCTTGTCCACCTTCTTCGCCGCAGAAAGCCAGTTTGCCTTGAACTGCTGCTCGTCCTTAGCAGTTTTTTGGTCTTCTTTAGGTTCCGCTTGACAATAGCCCAGTATTTCTCAATTGAGTAGAGCTCTGGCGTGTTGGGAGGGTTCTTGTCCTTGGGAACCACCTGCACGTTGTTGGCGGCGTACCACTCCATGGCCTTTTTACCGTAATGGCAAGATGCCAAATCCGGCCAAAACAGTACGGAACAACCGTGTTTCTTCAGGAAAGGCAGCAGACGTTTATTCAAACACTCTCTCACGTAAATTTCTTGGTTGACAGTCCCGGAAGCTATGAAAATACTGCTTTTCAAGCCACAGGTACAGATGGCTTGCCAAACCAGATATTTCTTTGCGAACTTTGACAGTTTCGTGTGCTTGAAAATATCTGCTACCTTTCCCCTTCCTTTTGCCGTATAAAGCTCCTGTCCCGGAAGCTGCTTGTAGTCGGCTTTGACGTAGGATTCGTCGTCCATTACCACGCAGTCAAACTTCGTCAGCATCGTCGTGTACAGCCTCCGGGATCGCGCTTTGGCCGTCGTATTTTTGTTTATCATCGCGATTTGGAGTCACTACCTTCTTGTAAGTCGATAGTCCGGCTCGTTTTTGGCTCGATGCACGGTTGTAGACGATACACCCAGCTTATTTGCGGCATCTCGAGAGATAGGTTAGGGTTTCGCTTGAAACTACCGGCAACTCTATTTGTCGTCTCAGCGGCTTCCGGTTTTCGATTTCCCCCGATCCAGACTTCCTGGCTGTCGACAAACGTTCCCCAAACACTTTAATTACATTTGTAACGGTTGATTTGGCAACTTTTAGCGATTTTGCCAACTTTGCGTGCGAGTAGCTCGGATTTTCGCGATGCGCGAGCAAAATTTTGATACGCTGCTCTTCCTTGCTTGGACGGCATTTTGACAACTGAAGAGTGAATTCCAAAATCAAAATAGGAGCAACATTCTACACACACACCTTTAAAATGAGGGTGTTCAGGTTTTTTAAATGCAAAATTGAAAGAAATACGTCAAGTTGATATTGACCAAATTTTGACCGTAACGCCCT
>JASCZW010020185.1:0-12640 GCA_034211315.2 Aedes japonicus | reverse complement strand
AATTTTACATAGGATAAGCTTTATTTGGTTGATCTTGAGCTGCTCAGAGCAAAGATATCTATAAACTATTCAAGAATACAGGAAGAAGAGGGTTAAAACCAGCCATATATTTACATTTACAAAGCCGTGTGGTAGTCGAGCAACTCATTTGATTTTCAGGAAATTTCTCATGGGACTAGTCTTATTTCACGTTGATCTCGGGCCTCTCCCTGCAAAGATGTCTATATATTATTCAAGAATTTAAAGAGTGGGGTAAAATAAATATGACTCTATTATCTCCGTGCGGTGATTAGAGCGAGTTCCATTTGATTTTCATGATAATTTCCAACGGAAATGGCCTTGTTTACAAGCACGCTTAAAATTTAAAGTTACAGTTTTCCTTGGTTTTCATGTTCTTGCGCTATTGCAATGTTATGCAATCTCAAAATTAGGTAAGACAATACCAAAATATTTATCTCAAGTATAAATAACAAGTTTTGATCTTCGAGACATATTTCGTTTGCAATTCATAGGTATTTTGTGTAGTTGTTTTACCTCTTAATGTGAGCTCTTTAATACCAAGGCCAGTTATCAAGATCTAAAATTGGGTACACGGTTAATCTGAAGTATGCAATTATGACTTCAAAGTAAGCACTTCCATGTAAGACTGAGATTTTTGCAAGTATGCTTAAAAGGTTTTATCGCAAAAATGCTTAAAAATGGTTATATCAATGTCAAAAAATGAATAAAATTTAGGTGTTTTCCCTACGTACAAGAGATTAGAAACCTGCATATTTTAAATGTGGTTCCCTTTAGAACTAGTCACTTTATGAATTGAAGATGAATAAGAAACTTAGCGCCAAGTATCAAAATTTGGAATCTGCTTATTTTTGTAATGAACAGCATTCCGTATCGATTTATCTCAAAGCCCCGCACATGTAAATAAAATACATCATATAAGGTTGGAAATGTTTCTTCTTGCTGGGATTGATTATTTACAGGAGAAAGTTTACATTTCCGGTTATAGGTTATAGTATCAATAGATATACATCAATCTAAATGATCTAATAAGTAATTCATAGCCTGTCCATGATACTGGATTAAGGTTTGGCTTGCAAGAACCCTCTTTTATTATAATTTTCCCTCCTTCCTTCTCCTTCCCCCCCCCGGCAGAAGCCAGTCAACAACAACAAATCGATGTTTCCACTCTTATGAGAACCTTTGTTTTTATGCTTTTTTTCTATCGCACTGGACTAAAAAATAGAACTTAAAAGTATTCATATTTTGGGATTAAAAGTAGACATTTTTTGACGTATGGAGGATGTTCATTAAAATGCATAGAATGTAGTCAAAAAATGACTACCTCAGAATTACCGTGTATGCATATGTTGTTGACTCCTGCTCAGATTTGCTACTAAGGATTATCAAAACTCATGCGTGATGTGTTGGGGTTTGAATGTGAAGGTCACTACAATTGATACGTTGCGGATGCGTTGACGTAAATTTGACAGAAAACCTATGGGAAAACTGTCAAATTCACGACAACGCATCCGCAACGTATCAATTGTGGGCCAGCCATGAGAGTAATGAGAGTTATTTCGACAATGATTTTTCATTAGAGCCTAACCCTAAAGTGACCAAACGTCTCTGCGTTTCGCGGGACAGTCCCGCTTTTCTAAAATATGTCGCGCGTCGAAATACGTCCCGCAAAATGTACCGCGTTCGTCCTAAGATATTAAAATGTCCCGCGATTTGATATTCATTATTATGCTTTTCGCTTTATCAAGGTCATGTCAAAGCTTCAACATAAGCAATGTTAGTTCAAAGCACTGTTCACATCTTTTTTAAATTTTCAAAAACATGTGACATCTATATGCGTTTGACAGCTTCTGTCATAGGATTGACCTCCCGAACACTCTGGACGATCAGGTTGAAACAGAATGAAGAATAGGTTGAAAAAGACCTCACTGTGATTGTGACAGTTCAGGCAGCTCATGTTTAAGACGAATGTTTAGAAATTGCTTCAATCGAAAATTTAAATATACTTATTAAAAGCGGATTCTTTGTACGATGTGATGATATCTAAAACTGCAAGCATAGGGGCATCTATTTTGCTTGTATATTTTATTTTACTGAAAATATCGTTATTGAGTAGTTTAGGACACAAAATCTCAAACCGATCATACAACGAAACCGCTATTCTAAGTCTCACGTGAATAAGCTCCCTGAACTGTCAAAACTGCATTGATGAAACCATCGTGCAATGATCTATGTCACGAATCCAGGTTAAAAGAAGAATAAGACATCGAGTGCTGATAAATCGGACAGCTCCCCGAATAGAAAATTACCATTAGCTGTATGATCATTATTATACATTTTCGATTCATGTTGTAATCACCATTATACGTATCATCCGTGTATAATGCTGGTGAAATGTAAGAAACCATTCAAACTTTAAACAACCATAAATAGCGTATTCTATATATGATAATGATTTCATAAACAAGAAATTAACAGTGCCGTATAGTATATCCCTTGCTCATTAATTGTATGATATAACGAAGGAAAGATATGAATTATGGTCACGATAAACAAAAAAACAGGAAGCTGTTGTAACAATACGTAATTTTTAGTTTATTATCAAAAAATTTATGACTCATGTTATAATATGTATTTGTAAGGGAGCGGTTTTATCAGTCTACTTGAAGGGTATGTTGCAATTTAATTAATTAGATTCTACTTTCTAACTGAATTTTAATCCACTTGTGAACAGTATTGTTGACTTTAATAATAAACCTTTGATTGTCGATTGATGAAACCTGAAATAAAAATAATGGAAAAAAAATTATGATATAACCTAATTGAACGATACAACCTAAAGTAAAACTGCAGAAAAAAATATTATTCACAAATTATTTACTGTGTAATACATCGGAAATTTTGTTCGAGAACAAGTCATTTTTTTGTATGGTAACGATACTTAACAACCTATAAGTGTTATGGTAAGATCTTGATTTAGCATAGCA
Source organism: Aedes japonicus (assembly GCA_034211315.2). Taxonomy (NCBI): domain Eukaryota; kingdom Metazoa; phylum Arthropoda; class Insecta; order Diptera; family Culicidae; genus Aedes; species Aedes japonicus. The sequence goes on along the minus strand of JASCZW010020185.1, from coordinate 9,635 downwards.
TATATCATCGAGGTGATACACTTTATCTTCAGTTTATAATTGTTGGAAGATAACTTGAATAATTATGAAACGATAAACGGTATAATACGTTTAACATACTTGTTTATTAGGGATTGGAATAGAAAAAAAATGTTTGAAAATGTCTGATGTTAATATCATGTTACCTTGCCTAAGTACAGCGAAATCGTTCTGATCTCTAATGTTAAACGTAAGATGTACATTTTTATTTCATGTTGATGTAGACATTGAAATCAGACATCAGCCTGATGTAAGTTTTTATTCGGGTTGTGGGCCAGCCATGAGAGTAATGAGATTTATTTCGACAAAGAATTTTCATTAGGGCCTATCTGACAAACGTAAAAAATAGATTTTTTTTCGCGAATTTCATTGTTATTGAAAATACGCCTAATCAAACCACCACGGTCATTTCGAAGAGAAAAAGTTTACCTATGGGGTCATTCCATATCAAGTGACCGGAGAAATGCATCGACCTACTTCGATTCGAACCAAAATTGGCTGATATACTTGTTCTAGGCTATTAATCAAAAATCCAAAATTTTGGACCAATCTGTGAACCCCTCGGCCCATGGGCTGCCCCCATTTTTTGAGATTTTTGAAAAGTCAATATATTGTTTATTATATATCTCAATGAATAAAAGAGCTACAAACAATGTTTAGTACTTTTCTTAAAGGAAATTAAATTTTCTACCAAATAAATATTTTTTGTATTTTTTACAGTGTTGCTAACATTGTTATTTTTGTGGTTGAAATATTAAATTGCGTTTTTCTCAAAATGCCCCACTTTTTTCATTTTCTTATGGCTCCAATGTGTTCAGCAGACTTTTTACATAAGAAACACTTATCGATACAATACAATTTGCTCCGTCATGGAGATATTGATTTTTAAACATTTCATGTATTATATTCAATGCATTAAAATTAAAAATAGTGTTAACATATTCAGAGTGTTTTCTGAAAAATGGGTCTAATAACAATCACAATAGGACATACCGTTCCATGTCATTTTTTATTTTTTTAGAAAGATAGATAGATAACTTGATGCTTTGATTGACAAAAAAAATGAATCCTGGCATCAATATCTGTTTTGAAAAATAAACACAAATTAAACGTAAGATGGCAACACTGAAGATTTTTTCCGAATTGGAATCTGGCAATCAATAATTGCTAGCACAATCACCTATTGTGATAGTTATTTGACCCATTTTCAGAAAACACTTTGAATATGCTATCACATTGTTTTGAATTTTAATGCATTGAATATAAAACATGAAATGTTTAAAATCAATATCTCCATGATGGAGCAAATTGTTTTGTCTCGATAAGTGTTTCTTATGTAAAAAATTTTGCTTAACACATTGGAGCCATAAAAATTGAAAAAAAGTGGGGCATTTTGAGAAACGCAATTTAATATTTCAATCACAAAAATAAGCATGTTGGCAACTACTGTAAAAAATATAAAAAATATTTACTTGGTAGAAAATTTAGTTTCCTTTAAGAAAAGTATTTAACATTGTTTATAGCTCTTTTATTCATCGAGATATTCAATAAACAATAAATTGACTTTTCACAAATCTCAAAAAGATGGGGCAGCCCATGGGCCGAGGGTTCACCAGTTGGTCTAAAACATTGGATTTTTGATTAATAGCCTAGAACAAGTATATCAGCCAATTTTGCTTCGAATCGAAGAGGGTCGATGCATTTCTCCGGTCACTTGATATGGAATGACCCTATTCAATAAATTGGAGGCTTACATGGGTAGCCTTTGGACCACGTGATATTTACGGAAGAAACCATGGTTTCCGTTTGTCAGTTAGGCGGCCTGACTTAGGCCACAATGAAAAATCTTTGTCAATTTTTAAAATTTACTCTTCTAATTTTCACTTAAACTTGACAGATGTAGACCGCAGTAGAAACTACCATTTTGGGGATTAATTTAAGCGCAAACACCAACAATTTTAAACTGACTATAAATGCGATTGATTTTACCATGCCTGCGATTAGATCAACCATGGTTCGGTCGATATCAATATGGGGTCTGTCAAATATGCTACAAATTTTGAAGGCTGTACCATAAACGTAGTAAATTTGACTGAAATTTCATGGTAGTTTTGTAAATATTGTAGTTAAAAGGTAAAATTGTAGTTTTTTCTATAGTCACTGTATATAGACCGGACAGCAATTGTCTTATGCAGCCAAACGACCTGTCAAAAAATGCAGCCAAACGGACTGTCAACTTTTGATTCACTTTAAAGGATCAAGTATTGTGATCAGGTATTGTTTTGACAAAAGTCAATTATGAACAAATAAGGGATTTTCTTCTTCCATATTCAGGGAACGCAATCTTTCTTTGGAAACCGAAAGAAACCCACAGAATTCACTTCACATCGCGAGTTATTGTCACAATTTCGCTCCAAACAATTAATTTTTTTCACGGCACTTTTCACTATGCTTTAAAATGAATATCTTCAAACGGAATCAAAACAAACTACCAACATCGAAACCGAATCTCTTTTTTAGCCTATTGCGTTATTTACTTCACAGCGCATGCAGTTAGGTGCCCTACGTGTAAATTTCTGTAATGCAACTTGCGTTAAATTTATGATCATGTTTGACCAGCGCGCGAGTTTAGTGCTTTAGATTGTACTGATTTTGCACGGTTGCTCCAGTCTGATGCATGACAGTGTGCTTCAATAAAATGATTTTTACTATACAAGCAGTTGTATGATTTTCTTCCGTGTATGTGGTGACACATCGTGTCTGGTCAAAGACAAAAAGTGATCAACTATTTTCCAACTATCTAAGTACCTACACATCGGATGGGAAATTTTCCATTCAAAATGCCACATAGAACAAACGCCCGTACCATCAGAACCAGCAAGCTAGCAACTAATTAACAAGACAGCACCTGAGGCGAATAATTGGAGAAGCTCTTGCACCGACCGGACAGAGAAAAGCGCCATCGGCCGGGACCATGCCGGAAAGAAGATACCGCATTATGAATTGCCCACGGTGGGAATCTGCCGATGCGGAACGGTAATATAGTCGATGGACGTAATTTCCATGCCGTCGCCTTGCGCATCCGCTATCTTTTCTTCGACCACAAATTGGTTTGCGGAAGGATGAAATATGACGATGGGCAGACGTGGGCGGAGCGTGGCATCCGGAGCTGGGCGAGTCCTGGTGGTATTAACTGACGAAAATCGCGTTGAAAGCAGGATTGTTGTTACAGCTGCCACGGCACAACGCAGCCTTGCCGTGAGAAACTGGAAACCTTATTTCGAGATTGGCAGCTAAGCTGCTTAATCAAATAACGACCTGTATCTTATCGCTCCAAACCTGGGCACGGGGATTTCATTTCGGTGAAAGCATCAATGGTATTACAGTGATTTATGCAAAATACAAGGACCGATTCGGAATGGGCTTCGTTCGTGAGATGAGATTTCGAGATAAATGATTTACTGAAGAGTGCGTCAATACTTTGAAGAACTAAGAAACGGAATCAAGTCTGTGTTGATTTGTTAATTTCCATCATCACCCAAGTTGAATAAGGTGAGAACGATGCGAAGCAAACTTTTGAATAATGTCTACGAATCTCCAACTTCATTGTTCGTCTCTTGCATCCATGAACAATATTTTTCGAAGCAAGGATTGCTTTATATTCTATTATTTCATCCCTGAGGACAGACCCTTCATTGTGCAGATAAACTCTCCTGAAAACATTGAATTAGTCCTCATAGTATTAGAGTAATGGATTAGACCTTGTTTGGTGGTGAAATGATTTATGTCTGGTTAGTTGACTTCATGCGCTCTAGAAGTTCGGACTAACAATAGCACTTATGGATGAATCAGAGCACTCCAACAATCACAGTTCAAACGTGGCTGCGTGTGCAATCGCACTCAATCATTTACTGCTTTCATTCGTCGAAATGACTGGTAATGATGTGCTAGAGGATGAAATCAATACACCACCTGATCAAATTACTCCACGTAGTCCAACATTAGTCATTCCGGGTTTTCAATCCCCCAAATAAATGATGCACGAGTCCTACATTCCAGTTCGAAATCCATTGCACAATACTATAGGTTGGTTTTTCCAAACATGATTCCTGATCCCAGCTGTCAAATGCACGTTGGGTCGCCAAAGTTCAAGAGCAGGAATGTGTTGGGTTGAGTTTTCCTATTGACCACGGACGACGGTGGACGGTCGACACGGGGGAAAAGTGTCAGTCACGCGATTAATATTCATTTGGGAGCCCGTTGCCACTGGAACGTGGTGGCTTTGGTTGACTCGGTTTTCGAAGCATGTTTTATCCACAAGAGAGGAAGACAAACAAATTTGCTGCCATTCGTTACCATTTGCATCAACATCGTAAAATGTATTTACCAACATATTATGGTTATCACAAACTGTGGGAGGCATAAGGTTATTTCAGCTAAACGCTGTGTTGCATAGAATTAATATCAGAAGTATATTAATTCATCTATGACGCCTTCGTATGATTGGGATTTACAGTGTACGTCGTTTTGGGCACAGCTAATTGAAAAATGAATTCCAATGGATTCCATGGTTAAGGATCATATTTCCCTCTTACTAAGCATGCTCCAAGGGGCATATAGGTATCTGATGAATGGTGCATACATTTGTGATGCTTTTAATCTGTTCATCACAGAACGCAACCCGGTAACAACTTGACAGCTCCAGTGTAAAGTTAATGTACCCCGATAATTTTGGTTCACTGGTTCTGTCAAATCAAATGAAACCTAGAACAAATCATCAATTGAACGTATTTCGTACATGGACTTATTTTCAAAGCTGTGGAGCACATATTCGTATTTGATGAATATAATGCTGACGATATGTTGTTGCTTTTCCTTAATGTTAAATGGTGGATATTTTTACCCTTCTCACAGAGAATATATTGGAGCATTGACACACTCGAGACTTAGAATACTAGCCAAATATTGAATAATTTAAAAACCGTAATAATAAAAACACTCCGAAATTTTTAGCACTTGAAAAATATCCGGAAGCTAGCAAACCGTGAATAAAATAGAAGCCTCTCAGATTGAAATACCTAAAATTAGGTATTTATTTGGTCTAAAAAAAGGTATTTTTACAATACCTAGTACCCAATACCCAGTTAAATGAAACGGTAATAAACAGTATTTATTACTGAAATTGAAGTTATGATCACCCGATATAGGACGTTATTATTAACCCAAATTTCAATAAATTGATAGTCACTGAAGCAACGCGGTCGCCATAGTTTTCTAAACGAAAGCTTTCATATTTTGCTTATTAATCTTTAAATAAACAGTTTGCTCATGTCCAATATTTGAAACAATAATGACGATTCCGATTAAAAATAGCCAGAAAGTTATGATCAATTGCAGTTTTGGATATTACGATGTTTACCCTTACTTTAGCTTTAAGCCTAGTATGCAGCTGACAAGTAAAGACTTGAAGTAATTTTTGCCATTTTTAAAGAAGTAATTTTGATAACTGCTTCATTATGGGTGAAACGTCAGGAGTCATGGGTGAAAATCCAAAGGAATATTATTCCGCAAGGAAAAGTGACAGCACCATTAAGATTACATGGTCAGACGTTACTAACGTTACGAAGTTTGTCCTTCTTTTCAGCTGCATACAAGGTAAGTAATTCGGAGAGTAAAAGCATTTCTTGACCATTACTTGTCCTATCCTAATGCACATTACTTTTGAGCTGCATACTAGCCTTTACTTAGATTCCTCCATACTTAATTTATATTTTATTTTTAATAAAAAAAACATTTTTACTTTTAATAAAAATGAACATTTCTAGGTTTTTTTTTCATTAGGGCGAATCTGCAATTGAGAGACTTTCTTTAATTACTTTCTCTTCCACACACAAAAAATAAATCTTGTTTTATTAAAAGTTTTGCGCTTTACTTCGAAAACTGTCTATTTTTCATTGAATTAAAAGTAAAATTATCTACAACGAAAGTTCTTCGTTTGATTTGAAAGTGTTATGTTTCGGTTCAGTGTGTAAATTTAAAAGTAATTTCTTTTACCATGAAAATTGTAGAACTGTCAAATCCACCAACATAATCAGCAAGCCGTCTTCGTTTGATAGAAAAAAAGAATCGGGTTTACCTGTCAAAGTCTGTTCTTTTCATCCGTCCGGGAAACACTTAAGCTGCTCACGGATATTGTTCTGTTGTACGTTTTCTCAGTGAAGGAATTTGTCAAGGATTTTAAGGTGAGACTCGGTGATGTATTTTCTATGGACATTGTATTCAAAGTTTCTTATTTATAGTTGTACGCTCTGCCAAAGTACTCCTTCCACCGATAATACCAGCTCGCAGAACAACCAAATTAGTAAAATGGAGAAGCATAGCACCCCAACGAAGCAATCTCTCACCAGCAGTGAATCGGATCTGAACTACGAAACTATTCCAGCAAACCCCGTCGACGACCGGTTCACCATCCAATGTTTCGCTTTCGGCACTCCTCCGGCCGAAACAGTATGTTTGGGAATGCTATTATATCCTGATGGCGAGCAGAATACAATTCCAAAATAGTACATTTAGACGATTAATATATTCCAAATGCAGTTTTTGAGTGAGAATTATGCTTAAATTAAAAATACGTTGTTTACTGCATGCACCAGATACAAGAAAAATTTGTTTACAAAACGTAAAAATAATGTTTTATTTATTACATATATCAGACTTTTATTTAAAAACAAATGATTTTCTCTTATTAATCTTATTAATATTAAAAAAAAAGAGATAAAAAACATTTCATGTTAAGAATATTTTTGTTTTAATCTTAACAGCTTACTTTTTATTTGAATTGCATGACACTTTCAGGTTGAAAGTTCATTTTGAAATAAAAACAATTTGCTTTCATTTTCAACTATGCCACGGTTTCGATTTGACAGTTCTACAATTCGTTTTGAAAGTTTCAACTTTTAAATGTACCAAGCAGGCAAATTTTGATTTGAGAGTTTGAACGTTTTTGTTGTGAAAGCAAACCGCTTTCTACGAAAAAGAACCAACGCAACTTTTCAATTTTAGCAATGGTTTTTTAATTCTATCAATCATTATTCTTTGTGTGCATGCATATTCCATTCATCGTTACGTTTTTCATTTAACTATTTGTAGAAGTATGGTAGCCAGCACTGTTGTGTTTCTATCTGTACTAATAATCCCTCAAAAGATTTATAATAGCGCTGTAATAAGTGAATGAGAGCGAGAGAGGAGAGAGCCTCTCATTGTTAGATTCGCTCTTTTGAAAAAAAAACCTAGATTTGTTTCTCTATATGTGCCGAATTCTATAATATTAATTTCAGGAAAATTTCAATGAAAAAAAAAAGCAAAAGGAAAATTTAATGATGTCAAAATAAGTCATGGTGTCTGTTTATCGGCTATTTTACTTCAATCGTAATAAGTTCAGAACACAAATTCTCAAACCGACCTTACCGGAAATATTCTAAGTCCACTTAAACAATCTCCCTGAACTGTCAAAACTACATTGATGACGCCATCGTGCAATGATCTATACTTTTCAATATGAGACACTCTGTAACGTTCAGCACAATGGAAGGCCAGCGTAACAATATCTCTCGTTTCTTTTGCAATCACACATGATGGATAGGATTTTTTTTTCATCCCTGTGTGCTTGAAACAGGAAGTTAAAAGTTTAAACTTCATCAAAAACAACAATGAATTATCGGCTTCGTAAAGGTAACGCAATTGAACCTAACAAACAAATGAACTAGCTAAAAAAACATCAAGTTTTATGCTTGGTGCTGCGAGACGTGTAGCGTGTAAATAAAAATAATCTCTCTTCATTATTTTTTATACCCCTTCTCTCTTTATTTCATTCTTTCTCTCTCTCTCTCTCTCTCTCTCTCTCTCTCTCTCTCTCTGTCTCTCTTTGTTTGACTTTCTCTCAATTCCATTCTCAAGTAATGATGATTTACATTTGATATAATTGAAAGCAAATGAATGGTAAGAAAGCCACATAAACATTACGCCTTATTAAAAATTTGTTCTTGCACTGTTTTGAACATCCACACAAAAGGAAACGAAAACACGTATTCCAAAGTTAAAAAGCGGTAGTATCAAGAATGGATGGCCCTTTTGTTTATGCACGGTAGAGCCATCTACAATTTGTAGATGGGTACGTGAAACTAAGCTCATCTGTCAAGATGCTCGGGGGTTGACAGAACGCTGTGAGTTTGACTGCCATCTTTTGTTTGTTTACTTGTTGGCACAGCTTAAATTGTTCTGTTTCAAAATGTCGCGCATTGAAAATAAAGTTTTGGACACATGGCTTATTGAAAAAGGTGTAACTATGCCGAAAAATTGGTGAAGTGTTTCGGCATTCAGTTGAGTTAAATCATTAAACCAATAAATTAATTACCTAAAGAAATCCTCCTTGCCTATCCTGGATGGGGTAGTATGACAAAGGGTTATGTGTCTGATCGGATACTACCGTTCAAATGCCCTCCGCTCGTTTTCAATCTTGTATCTTTCAATTTCAAAGCCTGCCGTTGCCCTATACGGAACTATCAATACACTTTCTCTTCATGTCTATTCGTTCTAGCAATAAAATTACTGTCCACTCCGAGGGGTTCGCATAGAGATGAGAAATTATCTGCTTCTGCAAAATTCATTAAAAAATATTTATACAAGTTTGAAGAAGACTATTATTTAGAAACTAGATGCAGAACACCCGGATCTTCAAAAATTGGACCAGAAAATGATATCTCTAATTCAACAGAACAAATCAATATAGATACTATTGTTTCTACTGCATGATTCCAAGCAAATTTAAATTGCACTCACCTATAGGCGTCTAAGTTTTTGATAAATCCATATTTTCATATGAGATTTCACTCTAGCACTCAATGGAACTGTAGTTTATAGCCATGTTGATAATTTATAAATTTATCAACACTTGGTTTAGCAAACTAAGCTAAAATTCTGATTGACAGGTTCGCCCGGCAACTAGCTAGAGAAAAAAAGAACAAATTCATAATATATTGTGATATCTGTAAAAAATACACATTCGCCGTTTTTAATTTGTGAAAAATAGTAGAATCAATGTTTTTTGTATGTGTTGCTAACATTTCAATGTAGCATTTTTGACAATCAATAGCACTGTCGTAATAACTCTGTTTGTTTACATTTGCGACATTGAAATGTCAAATGACATATCTTAGTGAACTACGACTACAGCTTGAAAATGTGAGCAACCTTCCCCCTTTCAGTAGTAGTGTTAAACTCCTGTCCAGGAAGCTGTTTGAAGTCTAGCTTGACGTAGTTTCGTCGACCGCGTAGTCGAACTTCGTCTGCATCGCCTTGTACAGCGCTCAGGATCATGTTTTGGTCGTCTTGTTTTATCAACCGTTTCGCTTTGGAGTCACTGCTTTCTTATAAGTTGACCGTCCGACTCGATTTTAGCCTGTTACACATTTGTAAACAACACTTCCAGCATCCGACTTCCCTCAGTTCAGGTTTCCTTGTTGCCAACAAATGAACCATGAACACTGGCTACTACGTTGATGACGAGTTGGTTGTATGCCTTACCTATGCGATTTTGTTACCTGCGTGCGAATAAATCG
>JASCZW010020184.1:0-12647 GCA_034211315.2 Aedes japonicus | reverse complement strand
TAGACCTATTGAACTGAACTACAAAAAAAGTCAAAACAATCCAAATATGTACTTCGTTCTTTTTGCACTGTTTTTCGACTTTTCTACACACATTCTGAATTTCGTATTCTTCAGCATCGCACTTTCAGTGTTCGATGGACATTATGCCACCGAGAAGAAAATTAAACATTGGCTCGAGTGCACGAACATTGGCGAATCGCCGTGCAAATCAAACTCCTGAGCAACGCGCCGAAATGAACGAACAGCTTCTAACACATGTGTCATGAATTCGTGTTGGACTGAGACAGGACTGAGACAGCAGCGTAATCGCAATATACATCGTCAATTTGTAGCAAACACCAATCGTCAAGTGAAAAGAAGTGCCGTGAATGTCCAATTACAACGTGCCGCTTTCCAATATGATTGCACGGTTGACTACAGCGAGTTGCCGTGTGTGATTATTGGGCCCATGGATATGATTTGCCAATATTGCAATTCGCTCATTGCTTTACGGCGACTTACCGGAATCGAGACATTTCTTGGCGAATGCCCACAAATGCAACGGTTGCTGTCAGACGACGTTATTCGGTGCGAATATTGTTGAAGAACGACCGCAATTAGCACAATTAATGTATGCTTCGCTTGTGTGGTGGTCAAAAACAAAAGAGGCTACTGCACATAAAAACCAGACGAAACTTCAACAACTAGTGTCCACGATTGCTTTAACGGGAGCGATGATGCAGCACTTCATCACTCCACTGTTAGATGCAATTCTAAATCCGCTGCCTTTGCACGGTTAAGTGCAATGAGAAGCGGAAAAGAGTATGCTTAGACTATAACGGTTGCAATCTTTCAAGTCTGGTGACTTAGTTGGCCACAAGAGGATTTCACAAAGCATTCAAAATGGCCCAGTAATGTATATAAATGGAGACTGGGTGAAACTATGACATTCCTTAGAACTATACAAGATGTCACATACAGATTGGAATGGCTCAAAAATTGAGCGAAAACAGGAGCAGAAATCTTCTGCCCTGGGGTAGAAATGTCGAGTAGCGATTGAAAGCTATCAAACGGTCTTCCAGGCGGAGATTTTGCTATAATAAAATATGTTTACGTTTATCTGAAGAGAAAATATAGGTATGCTAATATATGTATTTTGCAGGCAGCCAAGTGGCACTCAAAACGTTGAGTAATTTTAAATGTTCATACAAACTGGTCTAGGAATGCAGTCTTTCACTGCGAAAGGTGTGCCAAGAGAACTTCGTAAATTTTGTCTGGGTTCCGGGACACTGTGAAATTGAAGGTAATGAAAGGAGAGACAGAGCTTGCTAAACATGGTTAAAATGCACAGTTTATTGGCTCAGAACCATTCTGCGGTATATCATACTGTGCCATAACAATGGAACAAAGGATGATAACCAACTGGTTGGTTACAACAAAGTGTGTTCAATCTAAAAGGTTTATAATTCCAATTGTTACAATCAGTAAAAAGCTTTTGGAGCTCAATAGGATAGTTCTTTGTACCTATACTGGCCTAGTAACCAGGCATTGACCGAGTAGATATCATTTGAAAAAACATTGGCCAGGTTCAAAATGATATCTGTCCTTTCATGGACATGGAACGTGCAACCTCGGAACATCTGCTTTGCAGTTGTGATGCTTTATACAAGAGCAAACTTAAATGTCTGGCAACCTGAAGAAATTTGGATTGCAAATCCTGGCAACGTGGTCGGTTTTATAAACTCGATTTTGCCTGACTGAGAGACGCGTCTTAAGCTGTTTACTTGACAAATAGTGATCAACCTTTAAGATGCGAATATTAATAGTAAACAGTAGTATACCACAAAAGTGCAATTCAGTGGCACTCTACGCCCCAACAAGAAAAAGAAAAAAAGAAAAGAGAAGCTATGATTCGATAAAATTAAACGCTTCTTTGGGGGTATACCAGAAATTATGTTGAAGGTGCAGGATATGGCCGAGCTGACCACGACGCGTATCCGGGACGGTCACGCAAGTACGAAAAAATCCACTCCATAATCGAATCTGGAAAGCCTATGCGCCTCAGTTTTTCGACGACGAGAATATGAGGAACAGCGTTGAAGGCTTTCGCGAAATCAAAGTACTCCGCGTCGACTTGTCGCCTCGCTTCGACTTCCCGTGACAATGAGGTGACGTAACACATGAGATTTTTTGTTGTAGAACGACGTTCCATAAAACCATGCTGGCCATCAACGATTATTGGAGATGCAATGTTGTATAAAAGTCTTTCAAACAAACATGTATAAGTCTTTCAAACACTTTGCTGAGACAGCACAGTATGGATACGCCACGATAGTTCGATACTTGATTACTGCTGCCAAGCTTGTGAATAGACACGATGAAAGCTGTTTTGCAATCTACCGGAACGTCCTTTCGTAAAGCGATCGGTTGAACAAACTGGTAATTGGTCTTTGGCAATTCTCTGGAGCAGTTTTTCAGCAATAGCGGTGGAAAAGCTTCTTCAACTTTGTTTGGGGAAAACTGAATAACTGGTAGGTTGATATTGTGTGAAGGAATGGGAGCAAACCGGTCATGCCTTGGTACAGGTGCAACTTTTGCTAAGTTTGTCTAAGCTTGGACATCCTTGAAACAAACATTGCGTGGGATGCGAGAAGATGCGAATTACAAAAACTTGACGGGTTCCTCCTGGTTCCTGGATAAGCAGCTATCATAGGTGGAAAATGGAACTGTTTTGTACTGCAGCTCAACTTTTCGAAGATAATCATAGCCATTCTCAGACTTCGAAAAGAAAAAAACGGTGGCGTGCTTTTCTATTCAGAGGTCCAACAAGGCTTATTAGAATGTGACTGTAACGTTCGTCGTCCAACACCATTTTCAGTTGTCGCAAGAATGGAAATCACAACAGAGATTGTCTGACTCATTTGTTGAAACTAAAGCGTCATTGCTCTCATCATACGGCAAGACAAGTGGCACGTGATGATTATCAACGGGTAAAAGTTTTGCAGGTGGTTCAATGATGTCTAGTCACTCTAGAAGACTAACGAATACAAGATCGAGAAGTCTGCTGTTTGCTTTTGTGTATCGATTAGCTTGCTGCAAACCAGAAGTAAACATCGTTTCAATGAGTACCCGTTCATTCTCGGAAGAAACATTTAGGGAATTAAACCAATCACATCCTCATCCAAGAAGCAAGTTTGCAGCAATGGAGTTCAGCTGTTTAAGCAGTTTAAGTGCTGCACAGAACTTGAGGGTAATTTCGATAGTCAAAGTGACCTTTGTTGAGCTAAGCGAGTTTATTTTTAGAAGTAATACATTCTCTCCTTGTTAATCAAAAGTCATGATGAAATTTTTCTTCAACATCATTAAGCATATTAAAAAAAAAGATTGTGTAACATTAATTTATTAACTTTTAATAGCGAGATTTGAACCATCAACCTTCGTATCCTCAACTACGTGACAAACCAACTTCGCTATCCTAGAATTAAGTGAAGTATAAACGAATCGTCTATATAAGCTCAATGTTATATATTGAATAGTAGAAGAAGTGAGTCTTTAATGGAGCTACATTATTATTCTATTTATAGCGTTGTCTGTAAATAAGAAACATCGGTGCTCAATTAAACCTTCTAAGTGTTGTTAATAAACGTCTGAATTAGCAAGCTGTACACACGGTCTTATATTGGATGTTCGGTTTTACTACGTGCATTACTGACAAGAACAAGAGACGATTAAAAGATATGACAATGTTTTCTGATGTTATTTGTTAACACTGCGCTGTTTTCTAATCGAATGAGCAATGTAAATAGTAGTCTGTGAGTTATTTGCTCCAAGTAGTTGACTATAATTTCAACTCTTGAAAACAGGTCAATACTTTTTCAATAAAAAAATAAACAACTCATAAACGAAAACAGTGTAATTAACTGAATTCAATGAATATCTATATCATTAATCCAGCATAACTTGAACTTGAAGAAGAAATATTGATCAACCAAAATTACGAACACTTCGGAGGTTTTATTACGACATTTAAACAACTTTTCTTTTAATTGTAGTTTATTTTGCTGACTGTTGGTTTAAACCACAGCTATTATTCAACTAAATATAAGGTTTAATTGGCAAAGCTAGTTAAAAGATGTTGCATTAGAGACAGTAACTGTATTGATAGTGGTTGAATAAACGTCAATTGAGACACCTGTGTAAAGCGTTTGTATTATTTTTCTTCAGCTTGTAATTGGATCAGTTAAATTATTCTGTTATCGATCGCTAATGAACGATAAAAACTACAAGGTACAGCCTTATTCCCAGGTAACAATTTGGGTTTTATCAAGGTTCTGTAGATCACAATTTAAACTTGTAGAATGCTATAAACTACAATAAAACCTTCAGTGTTACTTGGGTTGGGTTGTTCGAAATGATGACGTTGGACTACACTATGAAATATAAGCCAGTTTGATTGTATAATGTGTTATCTTTTGAGTTAAAATACTTTTTAAGACTAAGCATAACATTCATGAATGTTTGTGTTCGAAAATCATCAGTTTCTTCTATTGGAATCGATGCGTAGAAATACTTCCGATCGATTGGTGCAAACATTTTGAATTTTTTTTTGGAGAAACGACTGAGATATCAACGCCCAAAACCGGACCTTTTTGTGACGTTCTCAATTTGATTTCTTCTCAAAATTGTGCCCCAGTATAGAAAACAAAGACGTAGCCCTACGTCAAAAAATTGAGGTGACAAACAAGCGATGCCTGGCTTAAAGTTATTTATTAAATTATCAATTAAATTAAAATATTAAATCATGAATGCTCAGAATTGTTTAATTATAAAATCGGTAAGAGCAGCTAGTTTGTATAAAACAATTGCTTTTTAAATGGGAATTACGATGTCTGCTGTGTTTGGTAAAAAAATCCATAATCATCTTGGCCTTGTGTGTAAAGCCTTGGCAGGCAACTCATTACCTGCACAAATGCACAAAATATCAGCAACAGTGTACTGAACGGTTTCATCTGAGATATTGAGAAGGGATGTCTATCTCCATATGAATTCCAGTGAGACACCCCAAGCCTATTATAATACAATCATTCCTCAGTAATATGTGGTTACTGGAAAAATATTCAATGGAATTGTATGGCAGTATACTTTTCAAACGGCTTATCAAAACAAAAACTCCAAATCGGTGTTATAGGAATTCTATTACTTTTATTATCGAATGTCGATAAATCATCAGTTGCAACTATTTTACAGTTAAAGTCGTTTTTAAAATGTTCGAAAAAAAAAGCTAACAGTTATACTTTACAAAGACTGCAATTAATAATCTAGTGGATGAGACGAAGGTGTTTTTATCAATAGAAACAAGTATGCTACTTATAGACGGACATTACATCCAAAAGCCTCGAATATTTCTGTTTTTCTGATACAAGTGTTGAACCTTTTCGGGCCACATATCAGCATACTGCTTACAGGATTGAAAAAAAAAATGTAATCGATTTCCACATGTTAGGCCGAGTTAAAGGGACATAAACCCTATAACACTGTAAATTCACTTCAAATGATGTCAGATTTACGCGGGTGAAAAAAGCTGCATATCTAGTGCATTGAATCGTGCCCTGTGCTTTTGAGAACACTATCTAATATTCGCGGCATGCTTGCTACTAAATTTTCGTAAATTGAAACTGGAAGCGCATACCAAGCATTGTGTACGACCTTCCATAGTTCCGATTTATTCCTAGTCTTATGTTGAGTGACTCCATCTTTTACAATTTTCCACAGATTCTCAATAGGGGTTAAGTCTGAGGAATGGACAGGTCATTCGAGCAGATTTTCTGTTCCAAACCACTCCTGAGTTTTCCTAGGGGTGCATCAGCACTATATATGAATCAGAAGCTAGCTTTGCTCTCTGTCTGTACGCTAGATTGTATTTAAATTATACGTTTATTTGTGAATTCAAGCTGAACAATGCATTAAGTCCTAAGTAAATTGGGACATCTCTTTGTCGACATTCTCTTTGCGTTCCTACGTCTATGTTAAAACATGTTCAAGTATTTTTGGCACACAGTACAGTAATATAAAGTGTAATTAAGGGTCCAATACCTATAAAATATTAGCAAGTCGTTTAATAGACAAACTATTTACGAAAGAGAAAGTCGATGAAGAGAATCGGCATTGAAAATAAATAAACAAATCCCATGAACCTCCAACAGTTGCTTTTGCAACTCCTCACTACGGCACCGTTCTCCCTCAACCAACATGTATCCTTTACGCACCAGACGCTCAGACTGACAACCAACCCGCACTCATTTTCCGCTCGCATAATATTCTCTCCTCCCATCCACTCTTATTCGACTCTCTCTCACCATCGAGCAAAACACGCACTCACACTCTGTTCATTCTCTCTCTCCGCTACTCTCTTCAAAGGCAACAGCAGCAGCAGTAGCAAAAGTACTCGGCAACTCCACCAACAAAAACATCACACCAACAGTAGCAACAACTTTTTTCCAACTTTTCATCCAAGATGAAATCCAGATCTTCGATTCATTTCCCTCGCTGTGCACCTCTGGCACCACTTCCCGCTCGGGGTTTTCCCACTATCTTCTTCCGCTTCACGAACGCCAAAAGAACAGAGGTTGATCAAACAAAATCTCCCCAATCGCACTGCCGTTTATCGACGTTCGAAATCCAACCTGCGTTCCACGTTCCGCGCCTAAGCCGAAGGCCAACTAAACCCTCCGGTTATTACGGATGCTAGAGGGAATTTTCGCTGCCTCACTTGTCTTCCCTGCTTCTTCCACGGTTGACAGTTTGTCACCATTTTTTCCTTCTTCTCTTCCTTCTTCACACCACACAAGACACATACTCAAACGGCTTCGATCCACCCCCGACGGCGGCGGCGACGGATTTCGGACTCGGGATAAGCTACTACGGATTCCGATCCGATGCTGGCCAGGGGTGCGCGCGGTGCACGATGGCAGCCGATTCCGTGTGTGTGCGGTTAGTTTCCCCTTGCCCTACTATCGGAGCTGTTTCTTTCGCCAACTGACAAACCCAGAGCAACACGCGAGAGAACGATGGAAACTGAACGAACAACGTTGGCGAGCTCCACGGCGAAGCTGGCCTCCAATAGAAGAGATTCTGAGGATTACCCCCCATAGGGACAGTAGCAGTGCTTGACTGAGTATGTGTGTGTTTTTGAGTGTGCGTGAGAGAGAAAGAAGGCGCAGATGGTCGGAACTCACGCGCGTTTCGAAGAAAAACTGCGAGTAGAAAGGTGGAAAATGGGAGAGAGCGCAAAAATGGGTGAGAAAATCTGATGGAGGAGCATGGTCCGTCTGTTGTTCGTATTCTCCTGTTGAAGTTACGTTGGTAGCATATTTGGAACGAGGGAAATTTGGGTTTCGTAAATTTAGGGAATCGCTACCAAATTGAATGGGGCGTTGAGTCATGCTGTTCAAATTGACCGGTGAATATTTTTTACATAGACTACTGTTATCGCTAGCAACGAAACGAACGAGCGAACATAGGTGGCCGTGGTGAAGAAAACAATTTAAGTAGTCATTCCATCACTGAGAAATAATATTGATAAACGCTAACATATTCTAGTTTCTTTCAACCGGAATTTCACGTTGGGCACAAACATCATATTAGTTCGCTTTGAAAACCTACGGTGGTTAAAATAAACTAAACTTTTGAGTAATTGTTTAGGAAATTAAGCAGTTAAGTTGGTTGTTTCATTATGACAGACCTAGCTAACAAACGTAAACAATGGCTTCATCCGTAAATTCCTCGTGGCACAAAGGCTATTTATGTAGGCCTTCAATTCTCTCGGATATGTGAACTTTTCCTCTTCGAAATGATCGTGGTGGATTGGTTATGCGAGTTTTAAATGTATGTATGTATGTAGGAAGCCACCATCGTAGCGTGGGTCTTGCCCTGCATGCGGTTCCACTTAAAAGAAAGATCATGCTTTGTTACCATTCTAGATTCAACATACTGCTGTATGAAGGGCCAAAAAGGGTTGGGCAGGCCCGTAAGCAAGAACACTTACGCGAAACCTGCGGGAATGAGAGAATCTCCTTCCAGCAGTATGATCCAATAAAACGAATAACAAAATATACAATTCAGTTAAGCTTTCCACTAGATGGTTTGTTTGAGAAAGGCGCGTCAAATTTATTACAATTGTTGGAGTGGAATGTACCAATCATAAATGATAGACACATCCCCTCCTTGACTTCGGTTGGCCATCCACTCCATTGTCCAATTGCAACTTCAATTATGCCCTGATGCACCCTCCCATCCCAGTATTTACATGTTTAAAATCAATGAAATATAATAAGGTTTATTAAATATATCAAACTAGCTGACCCGGCGAACTTTGTTCCGCGTCAATCGATTTTAGGATTCAAATAATTTCGAATATTCATGATAATTTTATTTTTAAGTTACTTTAAGCCAGCCTTGGCTTGCTTATCACCTCATTTTTTTTATCGTTCATTCGCGATCGATAACAGATTACAAAACTTGAATTTTAGATATTGATTGAATGAAACGCTTTTCGAGTTTGTTTGAATTTATATGCTTTATTTACATGGTTGTAGAGGTTGACTGAATCTTGCGCTTGTTCAATTCAGTGCTTTGTGGTAGACTTCATTCTTTGTTCCATTATCCGGCGCGTAAATAAGCAAAGATTAATAAACAACAATGCCAGAAGCATAGGCATTCGAGATTAATCCCGCACACTTCCAAAGATTGACATTGTGATTTATTGGTTGTCATGGCGAATTACAGGCGAACCGGAAATTGTATTTGTTTGAACTCAACAGGTAAATCGTTTGAAATAAGTAGAATTCCTGGGCACTTCCTCGCCCTTGAATTTGCCTTTGAGTATCATTGCTTGAATGACATTATTCTTGAGTTGCTTAACGACCAATCTTGTTCCACCACACAATTTCGGTTGATTGAGATTCTGTAGCATGATGATAACGGATCCAATCTTCAGTGGTAATTTATATTATGTTAATTCTGGTAAATCGAATGAATTCAGGAATTTGGTTGGATGATTGGTTACTTCGTCCGGATTAGTCACACAATCAATTAAGTTGAATGAATGCAATTGTCCAGGAATTACATTTTGAATTATGAAATTCAAATTCCCGGCATCCTTCGTCAATCGTGGTCCTTATTATTCTGGCTGGTGTTTGTAAAACACTCGTTATGAGTTCCTCTTTCGTCGTTGTGAAATGGCAGATATTCGGCGGGAACGAAATCAATCCATTGCCAATCGCCAACAATTGATTCGAAAAAATCTCGGCAAACGGATCGTTTTGCAAGGTAACTCACATATTTCTCACCAACTGTCGCTTCTTTACATATCGCCCCAACTACGAAAGCTTAAGGCTTGTGAAATGACAGGCAGTGTTTGTCGAAAATCACCTGGCAACAACATCATTGCGCCTCCAAAAGGTCTCGAGTTACTGCGCAGATCTTGCATAGTTCGATCGAGTGCCTCCAATGCTCGTTTGTGTCCCATTGTGCATTCGTCCCAGATGAGGATCTTACAACACTGCAACACTTTCGTCCTTGCCGAATTTTTCGAAATGTTGCATGTCGATTCGTCTGTCAGTTGGAGATTCAACGGCAGCTCCAACGCAGATTAAGCCGTTCGACCGCCTTTCAACTATGTGGCTACAATCCCTGAAGAGGCAACCGCCACCGCAATATCTGATCATGGGTGAACCCAAGCCAATAGTAATGAAATAAGGTACTTTTTGCAAGTTCCACCAGGTACATTGATGAAGAACACGCCTCCATTCCAGTCGTCAATCGCGTTCACCAATGTGTCGTATACGTTCTCTTGCTGAGGAGTGACTGCCGCATATGAGTAAACACATGTATTCAACCAAAATCAGCGCCTAGTTGCGCATCTTATTGTTAATTTCCAGCTCGTAATTCACAGTTGTTGTGCGAACTTGACGTAAAATTTAATCAACCATATCATCCTTGTATTTGTTCCATAATTCGACTACATTTGATGGAAAACTGTCGAGATGATGATCGCAAACAGGGTACGAATTTCATTACAGGTACAGTAACAATAGCATTGAAATGTGTTGTATCCCAATGTGTGTCGTTTTCTAACAATTGCAACCGCTGACAGGCCTCTCGATATGTCGCACATAGTAGATCACCCACAGTCTGAAACGACTCTAACGAAGCCACGAACATTAACCAAAAGCAGAATAATAAGGACACCTGTCAACTCCGCTGCATGTCAAGGATAACTCGATCAAAACTAAAAAATACCATACATAATGTATTGAAAATCTATAATTTCGAAGTTTTCATTTTCCCCATAAATTTGTCCAACTTTCTCTTTCTATAAATGTTCCTTGAGCGTAGCCGAACAGAACAAAAAAAAGCAACTTAAATCGGACGATCCGTTCTCGAGTTATGCGCGGTCTTACGTATGCCACTCTGTTTTATATATATAGATATATATATATATATATATATATATATATATATATATATATATATATATATATATATATATATATAGATATGGAATATATAAAGTAAATAAGTACATAGGGTATGTGTCCCTTGACTCAGCCTATTATGCAACAATCGATTACATTTTTTATTATAACTCATAAAGTTTTTAAGCTGTAGGCGAGATTCAACTAGTAAATCACTTGCAAAGATAAGTTTGATAAGACATTTGGTAGAATGTATCACGAAAAGTTACACAACTCTTTTTATAAAGTCAGAAACATTCGAGGGATATGGATTTAATGTCGGTCTATTGGCGCCAAATTGGGTCTATCCATGGATGCAACTTCGTCCCATTCGATGGATTTATTACTAAATGCAGTCTTTGTACGGTTTTTTTTTCTAGTTTTATGAATTAAGGCATTGCTAGCTGTATTTGATTTACTTAATACAACATTCCACAAAACAAACTCAAGTAAAACTACCTCCAAACACTTAAGTGATGTTCATGTATATTAGCCATTCAATAATGAAAACATTGTAATTCACTTTGCAATGATTTTGTTCCTTCGGTTTGTGTTAAGATGAGGCACTTGAATATAAACAACCGCAAACTGAATATGACATGCATTTCCACTTGAAATTTTCCGATAACAACCTTCTTACTACGTTATTGATACAACAGGCCATAATTGGGAACATACAAAAAAATATGTCCCCAACATTGGGTCTACGATTTTCTCGTAAAATCATTGTTATTTCAGCAATGTGAACAGTAAATTTGAAACGTGTAATTATTTTCTGCACATCCAGACTGCATTGCTTGATTTGTCGACTCAATTAAGCCATATTTAGATCACTTAAAGTTCGTGTAGATCATCTGTTCAGCTTAACCGGTGAAATCATGATGCCCCAAAAGGACAAGAAATCGAAAATTACGTGAAAGTGAACAACTATAAGTTTATTGATATTGTCTCAATTGCTTTGGATATCATCGGCCATCCTAATAGCAACGTCATTTTGTTGATTATCGCTAAATTAATGACACATTTGGTACATAGGCCGAATGAAGGAGCTAGGCTAACATTACATCCCCTTACCCTATATATAAAGTGTATGTAGTTTGATACGACAAAATGGGTAGCCTGTTTTGGATAATGATTTTAAATTGGGTACCTTGCATTTCAAAATTTCCTTTCTGCTGGTTCTAGGGAGCAATAACATATAACAGTTGCAGTCAGAAACTTCTAACAGAATACAATCAGAAGCACTCTGTGTTAATATTTAATATCAAATTGCTGGTCAATGCTGTTTGCTAAAATTATTAAAAATTGTAACTTCCACTGTTGAGGCTGTGAAGAATAATAATAAACCAACAAGTAAACCTAATCGAATTTTCTGTAATAAATAAGAATGTTTGCCGCAGATTCAGTCGAACCTTAAGGACAGGTACACCTCGATAGAACGTACATCAACTTTCTCACTTCAAATCCCATTTGCACAAAACTAGTCGTTGTATCTGAAATCCAATATAACCAAATGAAAGAAAAATCTTCTGCTATTTCTTTTGGTTGCACTAAATTTCCGATACAATTTTTATAAAATTTAGAGTTGTTGATATACGTACTATCGAGGTATACCTGTATTAGAGGCGCTATATACATTTAAATAAGAGGAAACATTTAGAAGTTATTAAAGGATAATTGGACATACAAAATAATATTAATTATCTATAAGGGCCTGTTCATAAACCACGTAGACTTTTTTTTTAACATCTCAACCGCCCCCCATCGTAGACTTTCCTCCATACATTTTTTTTAAGTTTTTGTATGGAGCGTAGACTTTTTCAACCCCCCCCCCCCACCTCCCCCCAGAAAAGTCTACGTGGTTTATGAATAGTCCCTAAAGTAAAATTACTACAAAAAAATTATAACAACAGTAATGATTAAGTATTGCGCGGCATGAGTCAGGGTAGTTCATATTTGGTATAAAGTCTATTTGTGTAGCAAAAAATTAAAAAGTCATTCAGTAATAAGTGCAAAAGTGTAACGCAGATTACGTTGCACCAGACACTTCCTAACCCTAAGAGGAAGAAAAAAGGATAGGAAAGATCGTTGAACATACAAACACAATAATTAATAGTCTATATTCAATATAGTCTATATATATATATATATAAA
>JASCZW010020183.1:0-12646 GCA_034211315.2 Aedes japonicus | reverse complement strand
TTTTATATATATATATATATATATATATATAATAGTTTTATTTGTCTGGTCGTTTGATTTCTATTTACAATTTGTTATTCTAGATCTAGGTAAAATTTCAAGGTGCGTCTAGCTCAATTCTATCATTACTTTCGCATACAAGCAGATGAATTTAATGGAAATTTCAAGCACTTCCACTCGTTTTCCGTCTACTCCTGGCAAGGAGGGTTTTACTAAGTCTCAGAGGATAGTCCGTCTCCATCCACCCAAGATTCCTGTAATTCTCTGCTGAAGAACTCAACCAAGCCGGGCCGACGCGAGCGCATTCAAGGAACCTTGTGGAGGAGCGTTCCACTGTGCGGTTTTCCACCAATATGTGCAGTTCTCGTTTTCTCGCCGCATGACGAAAAGCATTTTGCGGTGCTCAACTCTTCTCGTTCATCAGCAAGTAAAGTTTCGTCCGCTGTTCTGAAGAAAGCTTCCTCGAACCAATGTTTCGCCACGCGTGTAACGACGGTCAGGAGCCGGATTGTTGCGTTCTACCCTTAGCAGTTCGGTTTCGCTGGATGAAGTACTGGTGGATTAGACTCGGCGGAGGGTTTTGTTGGATCTGGAGGGATTTCGGATAAATTTGAAAAGATTTGTCTAAAGTCTGGAAAATCCTATTGAGATAGGTGGGCGAGGACTTGCGTGGAAAGAAAGGATCCATAAAAAGAATGGATTCGATCTCTTGCAGATGTCGATTGATTGCTGAGCGACTTACATTTAAGCGCCGGAGTTGCAGCTTCAGCCCTCCATTCTCCCTGCTGCGTGCGAGGTGTATCATGGTGGTACATCGTCCTATCATCCCTCTCCAAAGGAACGTTCCCATTGCTGCTGTTATTTTGGCTGTATGTACTGCCAACGGTGGTAGAGTTGACGCAGATACCATATCCTGGATGTGGCGAACACGTACAGAAAATTACTTTCTGGTGCAGAGTCAGCATGCGCTGGGAATGTAACCACACCTTGGTGCGCAAACTTCCCCTTGCGCATTCCAGTTCAACGTTGTCATCAGCCTTATCGAGTTTGCAAGACGACACCAAGATTTAACAACATTAACTGTTTGCAGCGGGGTGTTGATTGTGTTGCCTTCGCAAAACCCGACATTGACAGCAACAGTTTTACGCAAATTCAATTTTGCGCCAGCAGCTTCTCTCAAATCGGCTAAACAGTTCATTAATGCGTCTGAATTGCTCCGATTGTTGAAATAATCACACGTCACATCGTCCGCATACACACGCAGCTGCAGATTCTCTCGAGCCCATATGCAGTGGATGCAGGTAAAGAACGAAAAGATGCATTGAAGGGGTCCCCTTGTCGTACCGAGCGTTGGATCTCAAATGATCGAGACAGATTCCCATTGATCAATAGCCGTGAGGTGGACCGGCTGGCGATGCGTGCAGAAGAGTGATGAGATTCGGGTTGAACCCAATTTCGAATCATTCTTGCGGATATGTACGAGTATGGCACTCTATCGAATGCTTGCATGTGGTCGTAACTCAGGAGTTTCGCTGGGAAGCGGTGGTGACGCAATAGGCAATCCGATCTTTCAGAGCAAGAGTGGCTTGAAAGATGTTGCAGCTCTGAGCTCGCACATTTCTGCCCGTCACTCAAAATGTGATGATCTCGCATTACTCGCTCAACCGGGTTTTGAGAATGCGGGAGAAGAGTTTGTAGTCGCAGTTGAGTAGTGAGATTGGTCGATATGAGTGTGCTGTCCTGTCGCTGTTTCTCTTCTTGACTAACACTATAGTGCCTTCCACGAACTGTGGTGGGAGATTTCCGCAGAGAACCTCATTTAGCATCAGGTTTAGCTCTCGGTGGATGACGTCGAATACGCGGAGATAGAACTTCCAGGAATCCCATCAGATCCAGGGGACTTTCGGGAGCACTCTCTTTGATTGCTGCCCAAATTTCATCCGTCGTGATCGGGTTCGTGCAATCATCGTTTAGGGGTCATCTGGTGGGATTATTCGATCGCAGACGAAACTGTTGTCGTTCTCTTCTATTGCCTCAGCCGAGTAGAGAGTTGAGAAATAGTCGACCATGTGTGTTTCGATCGCACGTGCCTCTGTTATTGTTTCATCCTGTTCTGTCTGCAACTGTTTGATGACGGTCCTCTTATTTGCCTCTCTCCCAACTGGAAGATTGAGATGGGTTCTCCAGCCACGTATGTTTCATTTATTCGCATGAACGTGAGCGAAAATCTTCGTTGAAGCGCCAACATTTCGCCTTTCAGCCGGTTAATTGTTGTTATCAATTCTGGAGTGCTGGTAGTACCTGTCGTATGCTACCCTTAGCTGTCCATAGAGATGCTGGTGCTCATTACAGAAATTCATTGAAGACAATTCCGAGATTTCCACTTGAAGAACGATTGAATTTTTGGTTTCGTAAACGAAATCCACCATTCGATCCATGAGCCATAGTTTCTGCGCTGCCGGGTCCAATATTGCCACTATATCGGAACTCCTCAACGTTTTCGTCGGTCAGAAGGTGGGGACGAAGGGACCAAAACCACGGCCATGCTCGTGTCCCGAGGTGGGGGAGGCAAATTCGGAGCGTTATCGCTTTGTGGTCGGTGAACGAGCAGACATGGGTTTTGCGCTGCTCGTAGGTTGTCGCTGCAGGCTGCTGCTCACATAGATGCGATCGAGGCGCGACTGTGCATTTTCGGCAGACGTGTGAAACCTGAATCACGTGGACGTAGTTTTCCCACACATCGTGGGAGCTGTAGTTGTTGGATGGCTGTTTTGGTGGCGGGGCTCGTGTTTGGGCTACTCGAATCGCATGCTCGAAGTACGCAGTTAAAGTCGCCAGCCAGAATGACGTGTGGAGTGTTGTGGCGAAGCGTGGTACGCTGGCGTTCCGATTGAAAAATGTTTCACGCGCAGCGCGTTGCGAAGAGCCGGAGGGGCGTAGACATTACAGATCGTCGTATCTTGTACTCGCATTGCAATCAAACGGCCATCCAAACTTCTCTCGATGTGAGTGGCTGGATGTGTTCCTTCAGAGCTAATAAGCTGTACCCCTTCTCGTGTGATCTACGTTGAAGAAGATGACAAAGCCAGGCAAGGAGAGCTCTTCACTTTCCAACCTCCTGTAGACACACGATATCGAGGCTTTGGCTGTTGATGAAGGTTCGAAGCGCATTTATTTTAGTAGGGTTTGTGATGGTGCCGATGTTAATCGACGAGATGTTAGTAGGACGTGTTAGCCATTTTAGGGAAGTTCTTCCTCTCCCGTCCCGTCTACTACGTCATCCCGGCGGGCCTTTTGCCTGCTGGTCGTCGTCTGCTTCGTCTGCTGCTCGTGGAAGTGGAGGAATCAGATTCGTTGCCGTTGCCGTTGCCGCGTCGTGCTTTGCGATTCCGTTGTGGTGTTCGGTTTTTTGAAAACGTCATCCAGAGATACCACAGCTTGCGGTAGTGCTAGGAACGACGTTGAAGAACTTTGTCCTGAGTGTGGTTGCGAGTGTGGTCGCCACACTAGCAGCTGGCTGGGTGCTTGTGTTCGAGGAAGACGCTCTGGCCCGTGGGCTGTGGTAGCCCGGGAAAAACGCCCGATGCGAGCGGTGGTGGTGTTGGTAGAGGAGTAGAAAAATTGGAGCGGTTGGTTTCGCGGTCAGTGGCTTTGCACCAGCTGGTCTAGGTCTGGGTTGTTGACCGGTTGTTGACCTATTGCTCTACCCAGTTTGCTTCGCCACAATCGCGTAGCTCTTTTGGAACAATAGCTTCTTGTTTTGGCACATGATATGCCCGAGTGTGCCTGCTCTTTGCGGTAGCGGCAGGTTTGTAGTTGTCGCCTTGTAGGCAATATGCGCTTCTTCTCCCTCGATGGAGACCCACGAGTCGACGTTTCGCGCTATTACGCATACGGACAGACCATATACCGAGTGGTATGCCTTCATTTTCGTTACTTTCGTCCCACATAACTTCACTAATCGAAAGCACTTCCCCGAACGCGGATAAGAAGACAGTGACCTTATCTTCAGTGCACATCTTCGGGAAGATCGTAAACCCGCACTTCAACACTTCCATCTTCAAGCGTAATGCGACTTATGTTTTCTTCCCGTCACCACCAATCCACTTCATGCTTCCCGTCATGTTCGCGGAAACGATTTTCTGTGCGGGTGCCAAGTCGCTAACTTTGACATACCGCACATGCTCCCCCTCTGGGGCTGGAGGCGTTTGATTTCTTCTCCGGTTCAATCCGAGAACCGTCACGACAAAAACCATAGAGTTTTTCGACCGACGGCTTAACGGCGAACTTCGAATAGTCTATCTTGAAGGTGTTTTCCGCCTCATCGCGGAACACTACTCGCGACGCGGCACGGCGAAAATAAAAACCGAACTCTTGTAACTGCTTCACTCGTGGTAAGCGCAATCGAGAATACGTGTGCACGTCTAGGAGGCTGAGTGCTGTATGATGTTTTCGTCCACCATGACGAATGTTCCAGTTAATTGCCGGAAGGCCGCTTGCAAGGGCGTACATTTTTTTTGCAAGTAAGCTTAAATTATTATCTCTCATGGGAAATATATCAAAAGCAATTATCTGTCTTAGCTTTTTTTTTTTATCACCATCCGAAAAAAGCCAATTTTTTTTAAGCAAACATTTAATGAACAGAAGCATTGATAAATGGTTCCTCAGTGTAGTTAAACATTAAATTGATGAAGAACTGATCAGTGAATCCTGTTTTTGGCAAGACCAGATATCTTATAGCTGTTTGTCAAAAACAAACAATCTTATTTTTATGATTTCTGTATATTTGAAATTTGTTTGTTTTTTAAACATACAAAAACCATCATCTACGAGCTAGTAATAATTTTAAAAACTGTACGAAGCTGACTCACTTAGGATAGTTGAAAATCAAAAAGCAATGGCACTTAATTAACAAAAATGCCATTCAATAGTAAGTTCATCAATATCCCGCATGGATTGTTGAAGGCGCGCAAGCATTTAATAAATTCTAAACGCCTCGCATCAATTTGGAACTCCCAACATGCACAATCCAGACAAGCTAGGGATTATCAATCACGACAAGCTCAGGAAGGCGCTATTCTTTCAACACGAGACATTTAGGTCAATCTTCTTACTGTCCGTTACATCATTAAATCACACATTCTGATTAGCTATCCGCCAGGCTCTGTAACCTAACAAATATCCAACGACATAATAATAAGATATACTTTTATTTTCTTCTGCATCCACCTCGGCCTTCCCTCCCCCTCCCCCTTAGCCGCAACATTGCACACAGCACAAGGAATCATAATTAGACAGACAACTCATCTTGCACCTCAGTTATGCATGGGATTGGCTATTTAAACGTCTTCAGCAAAGTGTTTTATAGGAACCTTAATTTGGTGTTTGGGAAATAGTTTAAGTTCAACAGTATGGATGGCACTGCTAAAGACTGTTACGATAATTATAAATACACTAATGATTCCGCCAATTCAAAATGCGTGTATTATTCAACCAACTTTTGTCAGCGTCCTGTTGTTTACATCCAAATAGAATTGATTTTGTCATTTTTTAATTTAATTTTTCGTACGGAATTGTGAGAATGCGTGGTCTTTCTCCCGAGCAAACTGATTGTACCCGGTCCCGCTGACCTTACATTCGACAGAAAGATAAGAGACTATTTCAAGTGTCATCCTTCAGCGTCAGTCCAAGATGTGGCGAAAAAGCTAAGTACTACGGCAACTAATGTTATGCGTGCCAAGCAGAGAAAGTAGAAGCAGCCAAAACGAAGCCCCAAACAGGCTGAATCTGGGAAACCGAGGGCTCGAAAGCTGTACGACAACCTGCCGGGACCATAGTTTTGTAGCTCGCAGAAGGAAAGGATATTCCTGGATTAGTGAAAGCTATTAACACCAAAAGAAAATAATGGTGTGGCATTCCAAATGTGATGGATATCCCATCAATTTCTTAATACAAACACAATGAATGGTCTAATCCTCGTGACGGAGTGTCTGCAAAAAATATTGCTACTCTTGACCAAACAGCATTACAAGCCTACAATCATTTGGCCTGATCTTGCTTCCTGCTATTACTCTGAATATGCACTAGAGTGGTACAAAAGGAACAATGTCGTATTTGTACAAAAGAGATGAATCCACCAAACTGCCCAGAAATTCGCCATATCGAAACTTTCTAGGCTTTGCCGAAGGCGATTGATCTTGGCGAGCTGTAAAAATCATTTATTTACCTCAACATTTTCAAATTAAATTCAAAGTAAATCTGTACGCACGGTTATACACCACCGCGTCACTGGTGGTGGAACAAAACAGTTTGACAGGTATTTGTTGATGCCGATATTGTTCATACATATCGAGATAGTAGGCACCTAAATAGACAAAGAAATTGGTGAAAAGTTTTTTCTTCGATTGATCGACGCATCTTGAAATTACGGATCATGGAACTTGAGAAAAGAAAATTAATTGTGCACAAACATCCACAGAGTCCTTCGTGGTCTGCCTCAAAATTGCAAAAGTGTTAAAATTCCCAGAATCAACGGTGTGTCTTGTAATCAAACGTTACAAGGATACTCTGAGTGTGGACAGAGTACAGCGCATCTATCATAAAAGTGGCACTAGGAACAAAAAGTTGAGGAGAAAGATGTTGAGGTTACCCATGGTCCCATCATGGTAAAAGTTTGTGTTCCTGTTTTGAAATACTATCTCACAATGCCCTCCGCTCATTTTCAAACTATGTACTTCTATTCAATTTTCACCGCCTGCCGTGAGCTAACGGAACTATCAATACTTTCTCTTAACAACTTTGTTCTAGCAAAACTTGCTGTCTACTCCTAGAGTCTCATGGTGATGAGAAATTATTTCCTTCTCAAAACAACGATATAATCCATTTTTAACAAAAATGTTGTTGAACGGATAAAATAAACGTTGAAGGAAATCTCTCATAATTGACTTATGGATCCTCTGTCCTCAGCTCCCACACCAGTAAAAATAAATAACCAAGAGGAAATATTCAAAGCAGACTTTTTCGATGAATCTTTTCTTCTTCTAACAATCATCAGAAGTAATTACTCACGCCAACCGAGGTAACATTCCTTATAATTAGTATCGTTTGCATAAATGTTGAACATTTTTCCATTGTACCCGAATGGCAACCTCAGAAGTAGTCGCGTGATTTGCTTTAATAAAAGAAACGTAGGTAAGGCACTTTTCCATCGAGGCAAGCCGTCTTAATAATAGAGTGCCAAAATCCAGTTGGAAGCGAAAGCTTATGTTGATGACACTTCACAGTTAATGGATGAAGCGAGATTTCATTTTTCGCTATCTAGTTTGCATTCGGATAAATGGCAGTACCTTACTAAAAAGCAGACACTCGGCGTTGAAATGAAGTTCAGTGTTGTTGACATTGAAAACATTGGCATAAAAAAGCTTTCAATTAAATAATAACCATGGGAGTGCATCTAGAAAACTGAGTTGAGACGCTTGCTACTAAAGCATGATAAGCCTAGTCGAACAACTTCCGAAAAATTCCAAATGTTCAGTAAACGTACTACCCTTTACCGCTCGCATGGTAATCAAACTATCCGTATACAAATTTCGTTTACGTTGACGTGTAATTATTAGCTCGATCATTCCCATAAATTTCCAATGGGAACACAAATCACGGAGCTCGCCCTTCTTGACGGTGCACACCAGATGACCATCCGTTCCCCAACGGGTCAAAGACACTTGCTACTCACTATCTCTAGCACCCTTCAAATGGTCTTTTGCCAGCCGGTACCACTCGGTATGAGGAAGAAGAGTCCACGACCTTGACGTTAACCTGTTCCCAGCATGATCGCGTTCCCGGGTGCGATCGAGTTTACTCACGAGAGAGACATAAACAGCCCGTTTTCGAGATCACTTGACAGCTCCTCTAGCCAGCCACGTCTGTCCCGATGGACTTCTGAGGTCGTTCGTTCTTAGAGAGATTCACATCATCGCCACACTGTGCGCTTTCTGGTTGCTCGAGGGAACGGTTGATCATATCACAGCAACAACACGCGAACCCGTTGCGCTGGGTAGTTCTAAGCTAACAGTGGTTACATTTTTCCAGCTCTCGACTCCGAAATTGTTCCTGACCGAAGGACGGTGTTCTCTTGATTCCCATCAGCTGGTTCCATTCCACCACGTACCTGAACATAAGCATGAAAAACATGATTTAATTTTCACATCGTCAACCTTGCAGTACTGTTTTCCTACATTAAATACAGAGCTGTTGTACGATAAGAAAATTAATAAATCATCCAGGAATGTTTGATTAAAAATGTCTTTTGGAAACATAAAAATCTTTAGCAGCGAGAGATGTTCAGTCAAGCATGTGTGTTCCGGATTGTTTGCTTACATTATCATCAATTATCCATTTCGAGCTGAAATTTGAAAAGTGATCATCCCTAGACGGCCATGTGCCAAGATTTTCAAATTAGTTTCCGTGCGCTTGAGTCATTTTTATACAGCCTCGTTCCACATCACCGGGAAGTGTTTGGAATGCTGGCAATTTGACGGTTTCGGAATTAAACAGGCACCTCTAAATAGGTTCATTAACATTTATTTGCGATAAACAAATGAGCTCTCAGGCTAGTAGCCAATGGGGAGTATATTTTTCTATGTAATTTACACGAAGCGTTGGTGAGACTAGAGCTTTGAGGGTCATAGACATTAATGTGTGCACCATTTGCTCTTTTCAATTAAAACACTGGGAAGGTGTATAGTTGCATGGCTGCCTAGTTAGATTCCGTTACCAAACCTAAGTCAACAGAAGTGGACCCCAAGCTAATGTATGCTGATGGTTGTAGCCTCGCTATCACTAATATCCATGGAAAATCTTAAGGGCTGGAGAGCATAAATGATAATTAGACGGAAGAAAGTACACAACATTAAAAGTTATGCATATGGTGCTAGATTCACTTTTGCTTGTGAAAGTGATTTTTCATTCTTTGAAGTCTAATCATCACTTAAAAGTTATGTTCTCGATGCATATTTATATTAGGATACGACTTTTCAAATGCAAAAAGGTTTAATAGAAAACACCAACGTTTTTTAGAAAGCTCATACTATATGTGGAGTGAGGGATATTATTGGTGTGATAAGTATTGACTTGGATTCTTAAATGGATTATTAAATACCCTAACTCAAGTATGTGGACCCTTAATATTAGGAATAAACCTACTCTGCCTTATCAGTAACATACACTAAGGTTTTTATTTGGTTGATTTCGGCGATAACTTCAGAAAGGAACAAAGTATCGACCTAATTCAAATCACATTTTACGTTTTGGGCCAAAAGTAATCATATGGCAGTTTTTCAAAAAAATCATAATTTTTGGTGTAAATACTGAAAATTTGAAAAACTATATTTTGACCATTGCATGGAAACGTAACGCATACAAACAAAATCGAAGCAATATAAAATGTATCAGCATGTGAATTTTTCAACTCTATTTAGACATTTTTTACACCGTTCTATACTAAAAGTGGAACGTATCCCCCGTGCAAAAAAAAACCTTAGTGTATTCAGATTCGGTCAGTGTTATTTTGAGAACTAGTTCTAAATGGAAGGTATAGTTCTGTAATATCAATTATGCAGGCGATGTGATATGATAGGAACCCACCATCAGTGAAGGGATGACCTATGTCTGCCGGACTATTTTCAGCTGGTTGCCCCGAGAAAATAACCTACGTGATGGCTTGTAGATCTCAATGAGGACTTTCGGAAGACTACGGCCAGAACACCGCGTGTCTTCTCATGGCAATGCACTATGGTCCAGATCACGAATTTACGAGGAAACATTCTCCCAGCGCATATACTTGAAACTTTACAGCAAAGTAATGTTCTACAACATGGTTTGCATCACTAGATCCCATTTTTTTATGTTGGTTAAAATTGGGGAGGTCCCCATTTGCATGGAAATACAAAAACTAACTTTTTTATTTGCAGAAATAGACGTTTACGTTCTTGGGCAAAGTTGTAGCGCAGAAAATTTCATGGAATTTTCACGCACAATGTATTTTTGTAGCTTGAAAATTGATCGATTTAGAGCAATTTTTCCTCCTCAACTTAGGGTGTACCATAAAAAATGTTTTTTTGCCCTCACTTTTTTATTTCAATTCCCACCGTACAATTGTATTCTGACGAGTTTTAGAACTTTCAAGTTATTAAAGTTTTTCTAAAAAAAAATACGCCCTTTTCAAATGCTGATTTTTATGATTGGGGCAAACACAAAAAAAAGGAGACGTCATTTGAAAGGACAATTTATATTGTTTTACATATGTGAAATCTAGAGATATGTTATTTCTGTATCTGGAGAAAATTATATTTGAATCTGGGATGGTTTTAGAAGAAAAACTTCAATAACTATTGATTGGTTAAGGCTAGCTATACAACTCGTCTGTGCAAAATTTTACGATGTAAATTAAAATAAAAAAGTGAGGGCAAAAAAAAAACTTTTTTTTATGGTACACCCTAAGTTGACGAGGGAAAAGTTGCTCTTAATCGGTCACCTTAAAAAAAAATGGTGAGGAAACTTGAAATAAAAACGATGGCCCATTTTTTTATGTTGATTAAAATAAAAAAAACCGGCAAAATTAATATATCAAAATATCAAAAAGCTCTACAAGACATTTCAACAAAATTTTACAATAGAAATAAAAATAAAAAAGTGAGGGCAAAAAATCACATTTTTTTATTGTACACCCTAAGTTGATGAGGGAAAATTGCTCTAAATCAGTCAATTTTCAAGCAAAAAAAAATTATATATAAAAATTCCATGAAATTTTTTGCGCTCCAACTTTGCCTAAGATTGTTAACGTCTATTTCTGCAAATAAAAAAGTTAGTTTTTGTATTTCCAAGAAAACGGGGACCACCCTAATTTTAACCAACATCAAAAAATGGGCTTTAGTGTTATAAACCATGTTGTAGAACATCACTTTGCTATAAAGTTTCAAGTTTAGGCACTGGGAGCATGTTTCCTCGTAAATTCGTGATCTGGACCATAGTGCAATGGACTGGCCACTTCACAAATCCATCAACTGCCTTAGGCTACAAAGTTGTTTAAAATGTAAATAACTTACCATAAACGCATACAAGTCTCTATGTTGTATCAAATATTCAAAAAATAAAAATTTCAAACTAATTTTTCACTGCTTGATATTCATATAGGAAAGAGTTCATCTAACACCACATCAAAAGAAAACATTAATATTTCTATGCTGTCTTAGAAATATTCTTCATTTAATTCTTTTTTTATAGGTAATGATTTTTTGAGGACGGGGGCGATACCTACGCATGGGTAAGCATCCATATCTCTCACACCAAAGTACCTAGCTCAAATCTCACTACCAGACAATTCACAAAAAGATGTTTGAGTGACAACGACGCGAGATTAACAGGCTTGAGGCGTGAATCTCGAAAATCACGAAATAATAATAAAACAAAAAACAAAATATATGTTATTTTAAATCGTAGGTCCCATAAATGGCAAAATAAAACAATATGGACGAATCAAATTCCAAAAAGGTGCCAAATACTGCCTTGTTTGGGGAGTAATTAAATTTATTTTTAATGGAATGGTTGAAGGTTTTAATTAATATTAAGAAGGCAACCTTCATTTTTGTGATCCATACGTATGCAAAATCCTCCGACCATATCTCAGAAAACAAATAAATTTTAGGAAAATTTTATAATGTTAAGTATTACTGTATGCCACCGTCGGTGATGCAGTGGTAAACGTGACTGCTACTTAACACCCCAGTGGGTCTGGCTTCAATCCCAGTCGACGGCGGTGGTTTTTCTGAGGCGAAATGATCTGGTTACGTCTTCTTTCGGAAGGGAAGTAAACTCGTTGGTCCCCGGCTTATATTCATGAGTCGATAGGTAGGGTCCAGATGGTGGAGTCGTCTCCCTGGTGTCGGTAATTGTCATCATGTGAGGAAACAGGCCGACGGAAAAAAAAGTATTACTGTATGACAAAAGGTCAAGAGTCAAACGATTAAATGACATATGGTCAAAAGGACAAAAACATCAAAAGGATAGAAAGTGAAAGGTACAAAAAGTAAAATCCCATATACTTATGAAGCTGTTGTACTTGCAACGATTCGGATAATGTTACTTTATTGTAACTTAATTTAGCTCATGATAAGTTGCTACAACCATTTCTGAAAAGTTTGTTTTATTGGGATTATATTGAGAACAAAACGAATTATTTTGAAAGAGCCTGTTTCTGCTAGATTTGTTTCCTTTAAACAAATCTGGTTTACATAACGCACCATCAATAAACGTCAATAAAAGCTGTCCATTCTATACGTAATAAGCAACTTACTGAAACAAAAGAGCTATCGGAACAACTTTCCCAGACAAAACAATTTTATAACGAATATCTTGTTTAAATTTCAGGATAGCTGTTGTCCTGTCAACCTGATTCAACTAAACCTCTTAATTTTAAAATGCTTCTAGAAAATTAAAATGAAATTCTAATTAAAAGTGGTTTGTGGTATGATATGAGAAAAATTCAAAACTGCACAATAGGGGCATTATTTTAATTTTATTTTTAGTTTTATGAAAAGGTCTTTATTGAGTAGTTTTGGATTTTTTTACATCATACAACAAACCACTTTTA